>JAWCTZ010001075.1:0-25126 GCA_036850595.1 Rhyacichthys aspro | reverse complement strand
AACCCTTCTGTAAACCTCAGTGAATAAATAAACAGCTGAAAAACACTTTCACTTTCGTTTTTCCACTCTGCTTTGTGGCGCAGCAAAAATAAAGCACACGGTGAGTAAACTCTTTAAACTGAATAAACATCAGGTTAAGACGCATTTATTTCAGACTCAAAGGTAGAGACTGCGCTAAAGTTTATTCAGATGTAAATAGATCATGATAGAAATCATTTATTATCATTTATAGTTGTAAATGTTCAGACACAATTGAGGCGAAAAGAAGCGGATTTGTGACAAAGTAGTTCAAGTTGGTGCGTTTTTTCAGAGTTTTTCATCAACAAAAGTGTCTACAAGTGGTTTAGTTGGAAATAAAAGTCAGTGAACTAGTTTTTATTCTGACGCAGTCCGTTAGTTGTTTTTACAGCAGCCATTTTGTTCCAAAACAGCGACAAGAGAAAAGAAAAGCTAAAAGAGTTTTATTTACACTTTATTACTTTATAGTCGATACTGATTTAGATTTAGATTCAGATTTAGAGCAGATCTAACCCAAGACTTTGAACTAAACCAGAATTTAATAACGACCAAAACCAAGACTAAACCTGGACTTAACCAAAGACTAGACCAGAACAAAACCAAGACTAAACCTGGACTTAACCAAAGACTAGACCAGACCAAAACCAAGCCTAAACCTGGACAGGACTGAACCAATAATAAACTCATTTAAAAGCAGGATTAAACCAGGTCTAAACCTAAAACTCAAACCTAATTCCTCTTTGTCTTTTAAACTAAATGTGAGCTAATATTAAAAACCAGATCTGTGCAACATAGAGAGAACTCAGATATTAACAGTTCAAAGTTTCATATTTTACAAAACATAAAGAACAAGAAATAATAAATGAGTCTGATATGTTAATCTTTTATTTTAATACTGTCTTATGGTTAATGACATGTTTAATAAATAGTTCCACGTGAGCTTCTGTTTGAGATTGTTCAAATGTAAGAACAAACAACAACATTTAGAGGAAAATTTAGTTCAAACGTTTAAGAAATGTTAAAGTCAAGTCCAAATCTTTATATTTGTTTTTCTTTTGTTAAACACTAAATATTTCTGTCACAAATTTAGACTAGAATTTATTTCATTTACTCACAAAAATGAAATGAATGGAGTTACTGAGTGCCACTGTTCGGCCATAAACTGTACATTTTTCCTTGATTTTATATATTTTTAATGTTTTTATAAAAGTGAAAGAATAACTGAAGCATTTTACATTTTTATTTTGTTTTTCTCTTTCTTCTTCAGCAGGTTCAGTTTCCAGAAGCTGACGACATGTTCGACAACGTTCACCGTGAGTCACTTCAACAGATTATATTTAGATTTCAGTTCAGACAAAGATCTGTGAGAGATCAGCTGTGGTTTGTTTAAAAGAGAAACAGAAATAAAATAAAGTGAAATCCCTTCTATTTAACAAAAACCAGAACAGCAGAGTTAAATCTGTTTTATAAAAGTGGAGTAGTTCAGTGCGAGGTTTAAATGAGTTTTAAAAGTGATCAGTACAATATTAAAATTGATTCTGAAATGTTTTTATAAAAGGCCCCAGAGTTATGGCACAAACTTCTTAATAAACTTCATCAGTTCCACAGTGAGACATAGACGCTTAAACTCCAATATTTCACAAATTTAAAAAAAGAAAAATTAAATCATGCAAACGTCTTTAGTTTTCTTTACAGTTTAAATATTTCTGGTGCCACTTGTATTAAGTTGTCAGATTTTTAAAAAAGAAAAGGAAATGTCACTCCATCTTCATTATAAATATTAAAGCTGAACACTATAACGGCACAAATGTAAAGATATTACTGTAGATACTGTCTCAGACTCTCCTCCAAAAGCAGCCTAGGGACCTCTCCTGCTTCTCTTTATTAAAAAATAAAACCACAAAACACTAATCCATTTGACCAAACTGAAGTTTAGAGTTTAGCGTTAGCTTAGCTGTGACTTCAGCGTCAGGACGACAATTATCTCCTCCTCCTTAAACACGTGATTGAATTGACAGTATTTATCTGTGTTTTACGTTGCCTCCCTTTTCTCTGTTGATGCTTTTCTTTTTTCAGCTGTGTGGCAGTGATTTATATTTTGTACTTTTTTCTTCATAGATTCCAAGAATGAGCCTCCGAAGGTTTTCATAAAAGGGAAACCTCTGGGTGAGTCACTGCAGAGAAACAGAAAACAGACCAAACATGAGATGAGACAAAGGTCAGACAAATAAGAAGCAAAGGGAAAACATTCAATGGAAATATTTCTTTAGTAAATTCTTCCTTGTTTTTGTGATAAACGTCAGATTCAAACAGAAAACATGATAAATGTTGTACTTTTTCCGACACAAAGCTAGTGTTTGTGGTTTTAAACGTCGTCTTCATGAATTTAAACATTGTATTTATCGTCTCCACTGCATTAAACACAAACAGAACCTGTACAAACTCAAATATTGAGTCTAAATGAGAGGAAACTGCTGCAGCTATGAATTTAATGTTGAGAAAGATGGAATAAACAGAAACAGTTCAGACTCAGGTCATGTTTAGTCCATATCCTTTTGATTTGGATAAAACCTGGTCTCTTTTCATTTTGTGTGTTTTTTCTACAGACGATGATGAAGAGGAAGAAGACTCAAATGAAACGGAGCGTCCCGACTGTGAGTACAACCCACTGGATCAGTTTGACACTAAAAAGAGGCTGTGTCCACATTAGAAACAGGGCCATGAAAAAGTATTTGCCCCCTTCATGATTTCTGATTTTTTTGAGCATTTGTCATAATTAAATGTTTCTGATCAAATGTAAATATTACACAAAGACAACTCAAGTAAACACAAAATGCAGTTTTAAAGTCATGATTGTATTATTAAGAGAAAAAGGCTTAAAAACTACATTTTGTGATTATCTTTGTGTAATATTTATTTACTTTTTCATGGCTCTGTTTTTGCTGTGTTTATGTAAAATCTCAGGATCTACAGCTATAACAGAGAACTATGGAACACTGAGATTAGTTTAGCATTGCTTATATTAACTTTTCTTTTATTAAAAACTCTTTTAGGGCTTTCTGTAAACTTTTAGATCCAACCCAAGCATCTCTGTTTTATTAAACATAATGTGATTGAATCTAATGTAGTTTAACCCCATCTTTATTCTATTTGTAATGTCCTTTTAAATTGTTATTTTTTACTGTGTTAAGTGCTCTATAAATACATTGATTGGATTATTCCATAAGTTTTAAAAACCCATGTATGTCCAATGTTTTATGTGGATGCTTTTTTATTTTTAAACTGAAGTACTTTAGAAGTTCATTTAAACCAGTTTATTTGATATAACTGATATTAAATGATTATCTTTTCTCTTTTTCTGTTTCAGTCTGAAGAACTTGAATATTTCTAAGTGAGTCCCATTTTAATGTCTTTATCCCTGATTGAAGCTAAGTTGCTAGTTGCTAACAGCTGTATCTTAGACATTTGTTCCTCTATTATTACGTCCTGTGTTCTTTTCTTTCAGGATGTTGTACCAGTCCTAACGATCCAGACGCCTTCACGACCAGCACCGCTTTCCTTTTGTCAAATAAATGAACAAATGCTTTCAGAACTGTTTCATTCACTCACTTCACTCTGTATGAACTCCTGCCTCCTTTCCTTCAGAGAGACCTCCCTAAATAGTCAGGTTCAGGTGAAACCAGCAGGTACAGAGCTGGGTTTGATTCTACAGAACAAGTACAAATGTGTGTAGCTCAGTAGGTTAGGTTTATGTCCAGAAGAGGCAACAGTCTTCACATTCTGTTCTTAAATAGAAGGACAGACCTGTGTTAAAAACCACTCAGAGTAGAACTGTAAAAGTAAAAAAGCACTTTCTCTGAAATGTATTTAAGTAAAAAGTATAATGTTGCTGTCAATGATACGTAATACATTTGTGAAAACTGCAGTAACTCTTTCAGTAACAATCTTCTGTTTGTTTCAGTTTAGTTCAAGTTTCAGACAGAATCAAGACTGAACCAGTAAAACTGAGATTTGTTCTGTTCATTATTTTCATTCTGCATCATTCACAACAATCACCAACAATATTAGATGAACTATGAGTTTATATCAATAACATCCTGCTCTTATTTTGGCGGGGCTTCACTTCCTCTCTCTTGTTAGTTACATCCTTCATGTCACTCTGTGGAGTTTGTGAAAATACTGTTTTGACAAAGTAAGGAGCAGAAAGTACAAATATTTGTGTCAAAGGTAAAAAGTCTCCAGATAAATAAATACTCTGAATCTACTTAAGTAACAAAGTACAAATACTCAGTTGTAGTTGGTGAGAACAGGGCTTTAAGGTGAACTTCTACATTGACAGAAGTGTTTTGAGTTCAGCAGGTGAGTCTGTGAATGGACAGACAACAGCGCCCTCTGCTGGTCACTAAAGGGACTGAGTCAAAGTATGACGCAGCTCATATTTATTTATTATAAAGTTGAAAGTAATGCAGTATTCTCAGAGTAAAGTCATGGAGTAACAGAAACACAAAAGCAGAACTGCATCTGACTCTATCAATTATTAAATACTTAATAGAACATTACTGTTATTTTGTCCTTTGTATAAAACGTCTTTTATTGATAGAAGTGGATTTAAACAAACGTGTTATTTATTTAAAGAAACTGATTTTTATGCTTTTGATATTTTAGTGACACTGGGGTCCAGGGAAATGTGAACAAATCAAACACGTGCCTTAAACTTTAATCATCTGAATATAATTGTTTGCTAACATTGGAAAACTGATAGAATTATTTTTGTCTCAGTGTGGATATTTTTACAGGAAGTACAGTGTTTTTGAACGCGACACAATTCTTTCACTTTCAGTTTGATCAAAGCTGATTGAGCTGTGAGTCTGAGCTCGAGAATCTTTTCACTTAAAAGCTTCAGTTCGAGTCAAAGATCGTCTGGGATTGATTTGAAGACGCTTTTAAATCCATTCATTTCGTTTTTAAGAATCTCGACGCTGTAAAAGTCTTTTTGACGCAAATGGATCTTTCATGCGTCTTAGAACCGCGAGGGTTTTACTTTAGACTTGGTAACTATATATATTTATATTTTCATTGTATTGTTTTACTTGATATTTAAAGAAACCAGCGATTTTTGTTCAACTAATGTTGAAGTTTAAGCGTGTTTTTCACGTTCACGAACCGGAAACGCCCTTTTCAGGAAATAACGGTTTAATGTTTTTGTGTTTTTAAAAAAAGGGAATAAAACAATCTCAGAACAATTTAAACAAGTGAATAATAAGGTCAGACACTGAGTTATGTGTCTTTAAAATTATAATGAGCAGGATTTTTTTTTCCATTTAATGGAATGTATTAAATGTTTATTTCATTGAAGTAAATGTTATTTTCAGGTCAGATTTACTCAGAACCCCAGTGTTGTACCTGTATCTGTATTTATTACTACAGTTTATAACGTCATGTGATGGAAGCAGTATTCTGTATAATCTCAGTGTTTCATTCATGATCATTGAAAATAAAAGCAGATGTCACTTCTTTCAAGCTGTTGCAGTATTTCTGCTTTGGATGAATAAACTAATCTAATTTATCTTCTCTCTGCAGCTGAATAATCTGATCACGTCATGGCTGCAGCGTCTGGTGAGGGCTGCACTTTATGGAAATATGATTTTCTCTTATCAAGGTCTATGAAGATGAATATAGAATATGTATTTATATGTGTTATATATTTATATTTGCTTTTTTAGTTCGGGGTCATAACACTATTTCTTTATAGATAGAAAAAATAAAAATAAAAGAACAAATATTTCTTGGCAGTTGGAAAATATGTATTTATTTGCTTATTTGTAATTCAAAAGCAAAAGAGATTTTTTCAGTAATACATATTTTTTTTCCAAATATTAATCAAAAAAAAAAAAAAAAATCTAAAATAACCTACCTCTATCTTACTTTGTAAAAATATAACACTTTTCATTAAACTAAATGCAACTCAAGGAGCTTCACAAAATAAATCAACACATCAACATTCATTTAAATAACGCTGGTGGCTTTGTTTCACTGTATTTCACTCAAAATAGAACAGAATCAAATAGAATACAACATATTTGAGCAGCTGTTTACAATAAACAAGTAATGAAAAAAGACTGAAACACTACAAAGTTATGACCCTGTTTATAAAACACTACATAAAAGCCAGACTAAATAGATAGGTTTTGAGTTTATATTTAAAAATGTCGCTGCTCTGGAGCTGTTTAGAGGCTGAGGTTAAAATCAGAATCACCAAACGTTTGAGGAACAGTCAGAAACGAGGGGCCATCCTTGTTCATAAATTAAAATGTCTCTCAGGTCAGTGTGGAGCAACTACATGCAGTGCTTTATAAACTAAGAAAACAATTTTAAAATCACCGTTTTAAAAAGTGAGCTCTCCTGGTGTTAGTCAGGACCTTGGTCACTGCATTTTGTACGAGTCAAAGCTGTTGTCCAGTGTTTTTAAGAAGACCAGAGCGTTGCAGTAGTCCAGTCTGTTATTAACAGTTATGTTGCTCAGAGAGAAATCTAGAAATACTTTTGGACGATAAAAGATATCAATTAAAGTAACGCAGGTTATATTTTGCCGTTAGTAAAAACACTTCCATACTTTTATTTCATCACATTATTTTTTAGATGTGCTCATTGTATGCTTTTATTTTGAAGAAGTATTTCTGGTATATTATTATTTGTAAATAGTAACTGAACACATTAAAAATGTAATAAACAGAATGTCTCACTACCCTCTGATGAGGAGCAAACTCTTGTGTTGGTTTGAGGATAAAAGTGCTTCTTTCATTCAGAGAGTCTGTGACAAGCAGAGTTGGTGATGAAACATTTAAACTAAAATCAGATTCTGAAATCATATCTAGGTTTTTCACTTTATTGCATGGATTTAATTCTGGTTGGTTATGAATTGGTTATAAATGTGTCTAATTAATCTTTTTATCTTATTCAGATGTTCAGCCGTTGACGCGCTGCAGCAGCTATGACCTTATACCACCTGACTGTGAGTAAACACCTGCAGGAGATACACTTTCACAATATTCATTTCAGAATAAAAGCTAATAAACCATAACATTAAACAATTCAATACCAAATAAATACATGGATAACAAATGTGTTTTAATATTCAGTATGTCCAGGACATGAAGTGTATTAGTTCAACATCTTTTTTCATTTTGTGGAAGAGGTTATATTCTTTAATACAGCTGGTTCCATGAATATTAAACAAGTAACGTTTCCATTAAATGACATGAAAAAATACTGCACTGTCCACTTGTCCTGAAACTGTTAGACTTGTCTTTTACCTTTTGAAAGAGACAAGTTTAGCTTGAAACCTCACTTATTTATAAACCTATAGAGTCACCTTAATAAAGTCCTCCCCTGGTTTACTTCCAACCTCTATTTATTGAAGCAGTAAGTTTGCTCATTCAGGCCATTTTTGATGTACTCTAATTGACATCTGTGTTGATTGATTGAGCCCATTAACACGACCAGAATAATCCAATAACTGTGAGTAATCAGATCTGATGTGTTTACTTGCACTTCACAAATACGATAAAAAACCCTGTGACGTAAGACTCAAACTTCCTTCCCATTATTTTCAAAACATTTGGTCTTGTCTTGTTGAACTTGGTGAAGTCTGTGGTCTTAGCGTTAGCTCCTAATGTGGAGTTTATAGATCTAGGCTCCACGCTGCTGCTGTCATTCATTTATACTCCATGTTTGTTTTGTTCTCTGCTAACGTTTGACTAAAAAAAAGTCACTTCTGTTTCTTGCCTTATTTGTTTTACACACACACAGATATAAAAGAACTAAATACATCAGATGGGTTTACATTCATGAAGATATCAGACTATTGGGGAGAAGTCTAGGTGTGTTAATCTGATTTCTCATAATCAGATTACTGTTGTTATTAGATAAAGGAAATCAGATGATGCTGTTTACATGATCCCTTGAATATTCTGATGACTCCAGAAATCTGATATGATCAGATTTTTAGTGTGAATGTAAACAGCCTCAATGATGAATGAAATATTTAATCATGGAACTGTTTATATTTGTCTTAATGGTCTATGGTTAATCAAGTCGTACACTGTGATTTATTGTGTTTTAATTGTGTTAAATGTCTGTGTTGCCTACTGCAAACCAAAACCTCTAGAGACAATAAAGATGAACTGAACTGACATATCTCTCTTCTGTTTCCTTCCAGTGTCTGAGCTGAGGGTGGTTCTTCTGGGAAACAGCTGGAGTCAGAGGAGTTCAGTGGGAAACCTGCTGCTGGGAGATACTGTGTTTGATGCAGAAAAAGAACAGGAAAGATCTGTGAGAGTCAGCGGACCACTACAAGACAAGAAAATAGCTGTCATCAACACTCCAGACCAGCTTCTTACTTACATGACAGAATACAGACTGACAGAGTTAATAAAAGAGATCTCAGCAGCCTCAGCCCCGGGGCCTCATGTGTTCCTGCTGGTTCTACAGCCTGAAGACTTCACTGAGACACACAGAACCAGACTAACCTCAGTCCTGGAGAACTTCAGTGATCAGTCCTTTGATCGTTCTCTGGTGCTGATCTTGACATCTCGAGATGAGACGCAGGGATTTATGAAAAAATACATCAACCATCCTCCATTAAACAACATTATTATAAAATGCAGATACAGACATCTTTGGATGAACTATTCTGAACATGATGTAAACCTAAAAATATTTAAGGTTAACGAGCTGTTAACAAAAATAAGTCAAATAGTGAAGGAGAACAATGGAGAACATTTAAACTATGAAGAGTTTGAGGATGCAGCACCTCAACAGACACACACAACCACACAGAGGATTACATCGATAATGCCACGTAAGAGTATTCTCTTTTCCTTGTTATTTATCTCGATGTGAACAGGTACAACAGGACTGTGCTGTAGATTCTGAGATACATGTAGATTTATTTATTTATTTATAATTTTTAAACAGGAAAAGATTAAAAGAAAAATCGGGCCTGACTCAGCTCGGAAGCTGTTTTTCAGCAGGTTTTTCACCAGACACAAAACAAACTCCAAAACAAGACAACAACCATACAAACATACAAACTGATAGAAGGAGCATTAGGGGGAGGCTGTGGAGCCACCTCAGTGGTCACATCTGTACCTGTCCATTAGGTGGCAAACAAATGTTCTTTTAAACAATCTTATTGATGTTATAGTCCTGATGTGCTGCGGGATATCATTCCAGGCTTTAGTAAGCACATAAAAGAAGGATCTCTGTCCATAGCAGTTCCTAAAGGCCGGTAAAGGCAAAAGTCCATTTGTAACAGATTTCATAATACATTCGGACCTTGCGCTAGGTTTTGGAACCAACGCAGTAAGTGCTGCTGAGGCGTGTCCGTTTAAGATTTGATAATACAAGTTTATCCCATGGCTTATTGTATAGTTCTGAAATGTCAAGGCATTAGACAGTGATAGTGCAGAACAATGGTGAGTCCAACCTGGAAGCCTGTTGTGGATCTTGTAAGCTCTATTGTAGAGTCTTGTTACTGGTTCAAGGATTTCATTTGTTGTAAGTGTCCAAACAGGCAAACAATACGAGAGAGTGGACATAATAATTGCATGAAGATATGTTCTAGAGACAGAGAGAGACAGATATGGTCTAATGTTACTATAAACAAATAACTTTTGGTTTAGCTTTCTAGTTAGGGTTTGGACGTGCTCACAGTAAGTGAGATGTGAGTCAAGAGAGACTCCCAGATACTTGTATGTGGATACAACTGAAAGCTTTTGATTGGAAAAGGTGATGGGATTGGATATGGATAGCTGTCTCCTAGATGAATGAAAGTACATGCATTCTGTTTTCTTGATATTAAGTGTTAAATGGTTATCTTGCAGCCAGTTATGTAAATGCTGAAGATCTATGTTAAGTTTGTGATTAATTGTGTCAATGTTTGGGCCAGACAGAAAAATAACTGTGTCATCAGCATATAAAAGAACTGGAAAAATTAAGCACATGAGGAAGATCATTAATGTACATAAGGAAAAGTAAAGGACCTAAAATGCTGCCTTGTGGAACTCCCATAGAACACATTCGTGGCTGTGATGTTACTGAGCCAATTTTTACAGTCTGAGATCTATCACTTAAATATGATGTAAATCTGCCTGGACTTGTCCAGTGTAAGTGCTACTCCACTGATGGACATCCTAAAAGCACTTTGTACAACCTGTGTTTATTTATCAAAAGACTAGGAGAGAATTTACCTGCAAAATGAATACAACGGTGCCTAGGAGTCAATTAAATCAGTGTCTCGTTTTTTTCTTTTCTTGTTATGTGAAATTCAGGTTATATCCTAATCTTAGCTAAGTCATTAGGACAACCATATATGATTTATTTAGGGCTATATTTGTAGAGTAAGCTGAGACAAGACATGGACAACAAGTGAACCTTAACTTTCTGAAGCACATAAGCAATGGATTTTCTTTGATTAAGTACGCGTCAGTAGTAATAAAATGTTTTTTTCAGAATGGATTTCTCGAAAAGTCTCGCAGCATCTTGCCATACCAGTGGAAAACCCTTTGCCTCAAGGTGAGTGAAATAATGATTTTTATTTTTTATTACTATATTTTCATACATTATTATTATTATTATATTTTTCATATATTTTCATTACATTGATGATACATAGTAGAGAGATAAATACATGACAGTGAGTAGTGTCCTGACCTATTACAGGCCACCTACATTTCCTGGGGCTGTCCTTCTAGGTTTTTTTGTATCCCAAAGTGAAAACAATAAAATGTCAGTTTGAAAAAAAAACTACTCCCTGTGTCTTGAACAGCAGCTGGAAGTTTTGTGCTCGTGGTGAGAAAAGGTTTGGGAATAAAGGACACAGTATGCTGCACATAAGCAATACATCCAAACATTACAACAACAAAAAAAGTGAAAATAAAAAATAAAATAATGTCCTCTAAATTGGAAATTCAATTTCAACAAAATTGAATTTCCAATTTTGTTTAAAGCCAAAAAGCTGTTATACCGGCTTATGTATGTAGAATGAACCATAAACTGATGAATGAAAGACAGGAGAAAGATGGAGGTAGCCCACTTCATATTGATGTTTTGGTGATAAATCTGTCCAGACTGAGATGGTGTGGGCTTGGTCAGAGGAAGGAGAGAGAATATATTCATATGTTCGAAGGAGGCAGGAGGCCAAGTGGAAGTGCATAGAGGAGGATTAAGGATGTAGTGAAGGACACATAAAGGTAGTTGGTGTGAGAGAAGAGGATGAAGGAGAGAGAACAGATGGAGGCAGGTAATTCACTGTGGAGCCCTCTGAAGAAGGAACTGAAGAAAATGGACGGAATGGAAGTCATCTTAATTCATTTAGAACAGAGAGTGATCAGATGTGTTTTGTCTTTAAAGGATATTCTATCTAAAGGTACAGACACTGAACCACAGTGTGATTTTTTCCCTTGTCCCTCATTTCTTCACAGCTGCTGTGTTCAGGATTGTGCTGTTTGGAAAAAGTGATGACAAAAAGACAAAGGTCAGTCACTTCATCACTAAGAATCAAGATCTTCATTCTGGAACAAAACACTGTGTGGCTACATCTGGCAAATGGAGAGGAACCTCAGTAACATTAGTGAAGACCCCAGACCTGTTGAGTCTCTCTGTGGAGACAGTGAGAGAAGAAATGAAGAGATGTGTGTCTCTGTGTCCACCAGGACCAAATGTCCTGCTGCTGTTAGTGAAGCCTTCAGATTTCACTGAGAACAACAGACAAACTCTGAAGTTCATCCTGAGTCTGTTTGGTCCAGATCCATTTAAACACTCTATTCTTATTCTCACACATGAGGATAAAATGAATCAAAGTGTTAATGAGCTCCTTTGTGATTGTGGAGGAAGATATTACAACATGTGGGAGGAAAATCATAATCTCCTAATGGAAACAATAGAGAACATTGTTCATAAAAACAAAGGTTCTTTCCTGGTGATCCCTGAGAAGGAAACATCTGGAGAAACTGAAATGATACCCTGTGTGAATGTGGTTCTCTGTGGGAGGAGAGGAACATCGAAGACCTCAGCAGCTGAGGCCATTCTAGACCCAACAGATGTTGGTGCAGTGAGCAGCTCAGAGCAGTGTGTTAAACATCAGGGAGAGGTGTGTGGTCGTTGGGTGTCTCTGGTGGAGCTGCCGGCTCTGTCTGGAAAACCTCCGGAGGCAGTGATGCAGCAGTGCCTCAGCTGCATCTCCCTCTGTGGTCCTGAGGGCGTCCACGCCTTCATCCTGGTTCTACCGGTGGGTCCTCTCACCGACGAAGACAAGGCAGAGTTAAAGACCATCCAGGACACATTCAGCTCTCGAGTCAATCTCTTCACTATGATTCTGTTCACTGTGGAATTAGAACCTGCTCCAGCTGTGGTTAACTTTGTCAAAGGAGATAGAGACATCCAGGAGCTCTGTCAGAACTGTGGAGGAGGATATCTTCTATTCAACACCAGGGACAAAGAGGAAGTCCATAAGATGTTCAAAGCCATTGAAAACATGAGACCTGAAACAGATTCACGTTGCACATACACAGCTGAAACTCTTATGTATGCCCAAATGGAGAAGATTATTCAACAAGAGAAACAAATCTCCACATTAGAAGAAGTCAAGACTACAGTTAACAGTAAGTATCTAAAATTTTGCTGTGGCTTTGCATTGCACAAATTATTGATAGTTGTGAAGTTCATTTTACTTCAATAACATAATCCTGTTTTTCACCACATCCTTAAAAGTGCAGTGATGGCAAGAGGGATGTGAAGTGGTCTTGTCTTTGTCCCCCAGTAGGTCAGAGTTGAGATTTATCAAGACAATTTGAGCATCAATGCAAGCTCAGCAAAGAAAGGAACAAATCAATAATGTGTGATAACTGGCTCCTCCATGTTTATTAGATTTGTTGAGTTTACATGTTCCACCCAGAAAAACGAGGTCAGTAGATCAGTTGCTCTATAAATCTTCCACTTCTTAACAACAACAAAAAAATGTGTGGAAATGTGTCAGGGCAGCTCCATCCCTCAAGCTTTTTAAATGTTTACTCACAAGCCATGTCTTTGCAGTGGCTTTTATAACAGTTGGAGCTGAATGTGCATGTGCCAGGTTCAAATAGCACTGATGCTAAAAATGCAGCTCATAATTTACCTTGCAAAAAGTCTTCAACTCAAAACTTTCTGACATTAAAATCATACACTTCTGGCGAAGGTTCACCGCTGAGTGAATGTTAGAATCAACTCCAGCAGAAATATCAAAGATGAAACAACAGACTGCTTCTGTGATTCACTGTTTATTACACTTCTCTGTGTTAGTTTGGAGAAGCACTCATTTAGCCACAGTAAGCTAACATAAACATGTAACATTAGCCAGTTAACTAAAGTAAATTTCTGTCGACGTCAGAATTCTTGCAGTGATTTTTTTAAATAACATTTAAATGTCAACTTCTTCATAGTTGTTAGTACAGTTTGTTCAATTGTTCAAGTCAGTGCCTTGTCCACTGTGATGATGTCTATATGACTATATTAAATGTTTACATGTGTGACGAGTATATGAAACTGTAGTCACAGCCTATAGACCCAATAAGTGCATGCAGTTAGTCAGAAGTGTGAACCACTGAACCCTAACCTTTATACTTTATTATTTCCAGGTGACCAAGATAAAAAGAGGCCTGAGAGTCTGAGGATTGTGTTGATTGGTAAAACTGGCAGCGGAAAGAGTTCTTCAGGAAACACCATCCTGGGAAGAGAAGCTTTTCTGTCTGACTTGAGCCAAACATCAGTCACAAAAAAGTGTCAGAAAGAGCAAAGTACAGTAGACGGTTGCTCTGTTTCTGTGGTGGACACTCCAGGTCTGTTTGACAGCACCATGTCTAATGAAGAGGTCATGGAAGAAATGCTGAATTGCATCAGTCTTTTGGCTCCAGGACCTCACGTCTTTCTGTTGGTTTTACAAATCGGAAGATTCACACCAGAAGAAAAAGAGACACTTAAACTCATCAAAAAAGGATTTGGGAAAGATGCAGAAAAGTTCATTGTGATTCTTTTAACACATGGAGACATACTGGAGAAACGCAAGATGTCCATTGATGAGTTTATTAAGAAAAAATCTGATGATTCATTTAAGAAGCTGATCTCTGACTGTGGAAACAGGTTCCATGTCTTTGATAACTTTCGTGAAGACAATGGCACTCAGGTGAAAGAACTGATGAAGAAGATTGAGGCCATGGTGAAGGAGAACGGAGGAGGCTGCTACACCAACGACATGCTCCAAGAGGCTGAGGAGGCCATAAAGAAAGAAGTGGAGAAGATCCTGAAGGAGAAGGAAGAAGAGATGAGGAGAGACAGGGAGGAGATGGAGAGGAAACACCAGGAGAAAATGGAGGAGATGAAACAGAACATGGACAAACAAAGAGAGGAAATGGAAAAAGAAAGAGAACAGAGAGAAAAGGAACTCAAAGAAAAGGAGGAGAAGATTAAAGAGGATCGAAAGCAGCAGAAGAGAGAACAGGAAAAGAGAGAAGAAGAAGACAAGAAGAGGAAGGAACAAGAGGAAAAACAGCGTCAGGAATGGGAAGAAAAACATAAAGCTTTGGAAGAAAAGATCAAATCAGAAGAAGAATCAAAAGAAACTATCGACAGAAAACTACAGGAGAACAGAAAACTGATGGAACAAGAGCAGGAGAAATGGGAAAAAGAAAGAAAAGAATGGTGGGAAAAACGCAAACAAGAAGATGAAGAGAGACGACAAGAACAACAAAGAAAACTAAAGAAGCTCCAGGACGAATATGAACAAGAACGAGAAAAGGATAAAAATAAGAGAATTGAAGAAGATAGACTTAGACAGGAACAAGAGGAAAAAAAGAGAAGAGAACTGGAGGAAAAACATCAAAAACAGGTGGAGGAACTGAAAAGGGTGTACGAAGAGAAAGCAAGAAAGAAAGCTGAAAAACACAACCAGTTCAAAGAGGAGAAACAGGCAGAGATGGAATCTTTGATAAATCAAAACATAAAGGAAGTGAGGGCTCTTCAACAACAGTATGACAAGGAAAAGCACAACATTCAGGAGAATTTTAAAGCAACACAAACCACCCTGATACATGATATTACTGAAATGCAGAACAGGCACAAGCATGAAATGGGAGACATGGTGATATTACTTTTGACTCAAAAGAAACAGAACAGGAAAGAATTTCAAACAATAAAGAAAAGACACAAAAAAGAATTTGAAAACCGTGAAGCAGAAATTAGGTCAGAATTTCAAAAAATGAAGAAGAAAGAATTGGAAAGTCTCAAGAAAAAACAAAAGGATGAAATGAAAGAGTTGAATCTCAAGACAAACAAAGAGGAAGAGAAACGGAAAAAGAAAAGAGAACATGAACAGGAAATAAAAAAATTAGAATTAGAACTTTCTGAGCTTCAAAACAGCGAGCAAAATACAGCAATAACTGAACTACAGCAGAAACATGAACAGGAACTGGATGAATTTAATCAGAAACTTTTGAGGGAAAATGAAGAAATAGCCAAACCTGAAATAGCCAAACTGCAGACAAAACATGATGAGGAGATGAATGAGCTCAAACAAAAGGTTAACCTGCAAAATCAAGGGAGCAGCAGAGAAGAGCTGGAAGAACTACAGAAAAAACATGACAGAGAAATAAAAGAGTTAAAAGAGAAACTTTTAACTCCAGAGGAAAAGCCATGTTATATTTCATGAGAAGAGACGACATTGCCTTGTGTCACTGGAATGGCCACATTTTAATTCTTTTAGGCTGACTGCTTTTTGGGGGGATTTATTTAAATCAAACGTTAGTCTGGAAACTCTAAACACAACTGAGACTGAGTCACAATCACCAATCCTTGATTATTTCAACACGTTTTTATTCAAAACAAGATAGTAAGTGTCATGAACTACACATTGAATGCATGAGCCTCACTCTCCAGAAACACGAGTGCTACAATCACAAGTAACACCTCAAATTTTGAAAAGTTATTCCCAGCAGGTCCCTGATTTATATTTTGACCATTACACACAAAAAAATCACTTTCAAAGGTGATACATTAGACACTTCCTTTCCCAAATCGTCTAAAGTGTGGTCAGCCTTACTTTTCTTCTATCCACATTTTTTAGTATCTCATATAAGTATATCATATATTATTTTATTATTTTAGTAGATCACTGATAAGGGGGTTGTGGGTTTAAAATCTGTAAATATTATGGAGCACTGGTGAACATATGTTTGGCTGTTTTTATATTTTAATGTTTATGACTTGACCACTTTCGTATCTAAAGCCTCTGAAAAACAACAGAATTGTTTATTTACCCGGTGTTACTGATTGTGCCAAAGGCCGGAGAGATGTAAATGACAAAAATCTAAAATCAATCTGTACTTTTCATCCTATGGCTGATGGGAATCTAAAACATTTGGTAGCAAAGGGACACATTTTGCTGTAATCTGATTAGGGAGACATAAATAAATAAAATGGTTTTCTTAAACTTTATATGTGCTTATTTGTCAGATTTTATTTTTATTTTATTTCTGAGTGGGCAGACATCAGCAGGAAAAAAGCAGGCAGAACATCAGGAAACAATGATAATGTTTCTGTATAATAATAGTTGTGCCATTGACATGTGAGGTCTGTGATAAATATGTATTGTTTATTTACACGACATGTCCATGCAGACTAACGTAGAGTTTACGGTCTTCAAACTCTTCAAATTACAAAGAATTGTAACTAGTTCCTATTGTGCTGTGATGTAATGGCAGTCTGCTACTACCAATATATACAGAACCTTTTAGTTATTCAACATAAGCAAAAAGTTTTAGGTTCTTTGATATTTTGACTCCAATTTTCTTTCAAGCATATTTAATGGAATCACTCATGTTCATAACTTGTTTCATTGAAGTTTTTAATTACAATTGCACTGGCTCTACATCAGTACGACAATCAAAATGTCAGGAAGTCCATTTAGTTTGATGTTGCTATGAGTGAAGAAAAAGAATACTAATAAAGAAACAATAAAATAATGTTCCACAGGCTCAGGCTTTTCTGTCCATACAATGAACTCTATGGACTGTGAAGAAAGGAGCATTATGTTGAAATGTAAAAAGTGATTAGTCTAAACATATCTTAATAATACTTTTGGCCAAAACAGAACTACTACTTATTTAAGGCTTGTAACAAAGTTATAAACTAGAGGCTGATTTTTAGTCTAAAGGTGTTGCCTGGCATCACAGAAATCCTGAAATACTGGTTTGTGCCAGTCTCACTGTCTCTAACAAAACTAGCTGCAGAATTAGTGTGACCTCTGGAATCCTCTGCATCCATGATAACAGGGATCCTAATTTAATATGCTTCACTGACCTCACAATGAGTATAAAATGTAAAAACAATTAAGTAAACAGAGACCTACAATGAAAAAATGTAAGACTGACTTTAGAATCTCAATGGGTGACTATCTTTGAACCATTATTATCCCTGCTGTCACTATGTCACTGAAGTTTCCTTATTACATGCATCTCTGATACAAACTTTAACGTAAAAAATGGGAAACTGAAGAAGAAGAAGAAGAAGAGGCGTAAAGAAGAGGAAACAAAACTCGGAAAACTCCAAAATGAAGATGAAGATGAAATAAAAAAATATGAAAAGAAATGGAGGGAGGAGGATGGAATCAGACGAGAGCAGGAGGAAAAGGAGAAGAAGGAACTGGAGCAGACCTACAAGAGACAAATGGATGATATGAAAAAGAGATATGAAGAAGAGGCTAACAGGCCGAAGAGTTTAATGAGTTCAGACAAAAATACACCAGAGACTTCACAGCTCTGGTGAACAAGCACATGGAGGAACTGAAGGAACTGAAACAAACACATGAGAAACAACTGGAGGAGACTGAAGGGAAGTACGAGAGAGAGTCTGAGCTGAAAAAACATCTCTCCTCAACCAGAGAGAAACACCTGAGAGAAGAAATCCAAGAAATGAAGAGAAAACATGAGGAGGATGTCAATCAACTGAAGACCCGACATGAAAGAAGATGCAACATCCTCTGAGCTCTTAATGACAGTTTTACCAAATTATGAAATGGAAATTGGAATCCAGTAACATCTTAATTAATCATCGAGGCCATGTTCTACACAACTCCACAGACATATTACAACCAGAACAGAAGGCTCTTTGATGAGGATCAAAACCTCTTAAATATATGTAAATTACAAAGTATTAACAAAGTGAGCGCTGGGAAATGTGTGTTTTACATATTGTCACTTCTTTATTGAACATATTTTAAATATACAGTATATAGTGTTGCCATAATTAAGTGTCTTTATTTGTGTCAAATCGTTTTCCTCTCTTTAATTAATTTCTTTTAGTCTTTATTACAAGTTTCATAACAAAACATCGCTAAAATATTAAATTAGTGAATCCTAACTCCAAGATATAACTCAAAGAAGTAAAGAAAATAAATAAAAAGCACTGAAAAATGAATTTAATGTTTTAAACATGTGCCTGTGTACATTTAATGAGGATTATGTATTTACTGTATGTTTTATGCTGTTAAATGTTTTGTGCCCTTTGTGTTTTTATTGTTAATAGTGTCATTTATTCTTTCATTTGATCTTTATTAAGGCCACAACATATAAGAGGTCCATAGCTCAGAAATAGAAAAAACTACTTTAGTATTAATACAAACAATAAGAGTGTGACATGACTGCAGTTTCTTGGGGCCTTTAGCAGCATACTATTACTGTAACTGTTGAGTGAATGACAGTAAACAGTACGGTAGTGATTCAGGTAATTCTTTGTGATGGATATTGTGTTGGAAATATTGCAATAAAATGTGATAGATTGTGCAGTTCTAATGTGCATTGATATAACGTGAAGAAACATTCCTAACCATTCTTAACAAGGCTTTACTAACGCCTCATTATTTGAACAAATGCAGTAGACAAGTTACAATAATGTAATGTTACACTACAGTCAAAGCAACTGACATATCATAGCTACATACAAATGTTGTGCATTAGCATTTCTTCAATATTTGACTGTATCTCAACTGTTATTGGCTTACACCGTTGTTGCATTTACTAAGCATTACAGTTCTCTCTGTAACGTGGAGTCATAATAAAAATACTGAATGAAAATTATGACTATCTATATAAATCTGTAAGATATACGTAGCAGAGTGTCTTCCATGTGCAGTGACAACAGAAAAAGCTAACACTGATTAAAGACACATTTAAATACAATTAAAATATACTCACTTATTACAGCTGCAGAAAGAACGAAGAAATGATTGTCAGATGAACAATGGTGAGAGGAGTCCAGAATAAACGCAGAATTATTTAAGTTGTGCCGTGGTAACGTTAGTAGAAACTGAACAGAGAAAAACTTGCACAAGACAAGTTTTAAATGTTTACTATAGAAGACTCACTCTGTGTAATAAGTGTGTGATATGCACCGTGTGATGGAGACAGCAGTGTTTTTATTTTAAATCAAATGAAACACACTCATCATTCATTCATTCTCAGGGAGGTTTCTGAGAGAAATGCTGATAAAGTGACTCTGGTGGTTTAATTCTGAGGATATTGGCCCAGTCTCTATTTGACAGCATCATGAACGGAAACTGATCAAAACTGTGTAAATACCACAGTTTTATTGACTCCTATAAATGTTACTCACGTCTTTGTCCGTTTTGAGTAAATGCTAGTCCTACCTTCTTCCAATATCTTTTAATAAATGCACTCACCTCTTGCTCTTGGTCCATGTCCTGAGTCCAGTTCTTTCAATGCAACAGCAGCAGATCATTAACACATTCTTCTTCTTGACACCATTTTGTTACAGGAGGCCTCCCTTAAACAGACACATCTTCAGTGAGTATAACAGCAGCTTTGATTTTACATTGTTAAAGTGTATTAATATAATAACTGTTGCCTATTTCTAAAAAGACTAAAGCAGCTCAAAACGATCTGATCCTTTTAAAATCAATAAATCATGTTGTATTCAGTTTCTATAGAATCACTCTCTTATGTCTCCATAGACCCAGTGTAAACCAGAAAAGCCTGTCAACACCTGAACATCTCAGAAAACTCATTATTTATTCTTTAATGAAAACAAATGAAATAAAATTATAACTTTTTATAGTAATAACTGACTGGTTACTATTAACTATTAACATTGACCAGAAATAAAATGAAATCCTGTTTCACCAAAACTGTAAACCACATTTTAAACTGTTTAGGTTTAACTTCAAAGAGTCTCTTTAAAAATTCAACATTTAAACATCAGTATTTTACAGATCAATTCAGAGATAGTACATTTCTATTGTTCTTTTAAGTTGAATTTCCCCATTGTTGCATCAATAAAGTCTTATCTTTAATGCTTCTGACTCTCTTTAGTCTGAATTTCAGAAAAAGCTATTAGCTAACCTGTTACTAACCTTTTTATTTGTTTTGTTCCATTATTTGACAGTTGATATAGAGGAATATACACCTCTTCAGATCTCACAAAACCATATTTTATTAAAACAATACTTTAATTTATCTTAATATATCTTCTTTCACATTTACTAACTCATTAAAATCACTTTAATTTCGCCAAAGAGCTCTTCATTATGCGACGTTTAAACCATGTTAAACTACGTTTTTCTAAACTTTTTTTGCTCTAAAGTAAGTTTAGATGAAACCTTGTTGGTGCAGTCGGTCCACAGCGACACACAGTGGTTAAAGGTGGTTTTAACAGCTCCTGCTCCTGAAGAATTAGAAATAAAAGAAATAATAGTTAATATTAATATTTATTTCTCAGCGGCCGCCATTTTGTGTCCAACGGTCCAATATTAGCTCAGACTTAGCCTTTAGCCGCTACTGAAGCTAGCAGACTTTAAAGTGATTTAAACTCGACCAAAAACACAAAAATACTGCTCAGTGAGGACTAACAAACGACACAAGACGAGTCTAAACTTCTACTGTCGAGATAAATACAACCTGAGCTCCGTTTATTCAATTTAAAACTCCAGAAATGAAATAAATCTCTTACCGCAGAGTCAGCCCGTTGCTACAGTAACCACCCCTCCACAATAAAAGCCTTCACAATATAAGAAGAGAGTTGAGAATAAATATTCAGTGAGACTCAAACTTTACATCAGAATAAAATATAGAGAAGTATTTTGATATGAAGAGCAAAAATAAAGACTAAAGCAAGGACCAAACGTCAATAATGTTTAAGCAAATGGTCTGAGATGAAAGAAAAAAAAAAAAGATTGCTTGATATTTTTACATTTTAATTATAAAATAAAACTCATCCAAATATTAATGTACACAGAAGAAAATGTCTTTGTGACTGATTTACAACTGAATTCTGGATAAATTAAAAAACACTATTCCAGCAGAGCCACTGAAAGGTTCTACAACAAACTGCACAAGTACAATTTATTATTTGCAGGGTTATTTAATAAATATAAAAGTTTAATTTAGAAACTGTTTTTATCGATTTATTTTAATTCTCTTTGGACCTGGTTTAGTTCAGGCTTTTAATGAGCTTGGGCGCACCTGCTGGTATTACTTTTGCAGAGCTGCTCATTTAAATTTCTTCTCAACCTTTTGTGTTGTTTAAAAGTGTTTATTTCCATTTCCTTCCCTTCGACACAAAAATGCTCTTTTAAAGATTTCCATAGAAATGTTCCGTGTCAACATACTGTAGTTTTAATGAATACCATTGTTAATTAAAGTCATCAAACATAACAAATAATATTAATTTTATGAATGTTAACCCCTTAAATGCAGTTTTAGTGATTAAAGTCTCTTTGTGTGTGTTTTCTGTTCCGTGGCACATATTTCATTGTACTTTTCCGTGTTCTTTTCTCATTGACAGCTCAAAAAAAAAGTGAAAAGTCCTCGTCTCACTTTTTACTTTCGGTTTCTACGCAGCTGTGGCGCAGGTTAAAACCCTCCGATGGTAAGTATATTTCACGCTTTAATTACTCATTACAGACTTTGAAAATGCAAATATACGAAGCGTTAGAGTTGGTAAATGTTACGTTTGGTTAAATCTGGAGGTTAACTGTAAAATAAACGGTTCATTTTGGTAAAAATGCGTAAAAACTCCATTGTGTTCGACATTATCCAGTAGTTTCATAAACTGAGCAAATGAATGAATGAATGAATAAATGAATAAATGACCCTGAAGAGGCTAATATAAGTTAATACTGTAAGTAGCTTGGTTAAAGTAAAGAGGCAAAAGAGGGAGAGATTATAAACGATGGATAAATCAAGTCTTTTTATAAATCGTCTGTTTGTCCTCGGATTGTGATTTTGGACTTGGTTCAAATGGTTTTTGGGTTTGTTTGTTTTTTGGGTTTTTTTGCTCAAAATGAGGATTATAAAGTGTCTGCGGCTCCTGCTTTGACCAATACTTTCATTTATAGACAACATTAAGAAACAACAAATCTGATAAAGGGATCAAAGTCTTCTGTTGGACTCAGTAATGTTTAACAAAGCCATATTCTGCAGATTATTGAGAGACAGGATCAGTTCAAACAGATAAATAGATCATGTAATAGATAAATAGAAATGTGACACTCTTTAAAACATACATCAGCCTTAGTTTATTAGATGTGTGTGTGACCAAGCCTTTTATTCTTTTTATTTGTTGCAGTGTATCTTCAGTGGGATCTGGTCAGTGTGAAGGGTCATGGCGAGTCCTGGTAATTCCCACAAACACTCACCACAGAGGCCTCTAGGGGGCGTCTTTCAGTCTCTGTAGAGAATAGTTTATCCAGTCCCTTTGCTCCAGTTTTATTATTGAAATCTTGATTATTTTACACAGTTACTTATTGACTTTGGAAATATGTTGGATTTATTGAACAAAACAGTGAATTATGTGAATAATATATTAAAACATATACATAAATAGCTTAAAAATATATATAATATAATAATTAAGATAAATAAGATCAACAATGTAGTGCACTTTGACAATCAAACAAGAAATAAATAAAAACAAATAAGTAATTGTTTTTTCTTGATTACACAGATGATTGTTTGGAGACGAAATTGAAAATTCTATTAATGGCACGGCCCTAGTTATTTGTATAGTTTATATATTAATGATTGGACAATGACTGAATGACTATTTCAGTAGAAAATACAAAATAATGTTTAAAAAAAGTTCTATTATCTTGATTTATTTTTCCCAAAGTTTCATCATAAACTGTATTGATCCATAACACAATAATAATGAGTGTCTGTGTGGATCTCTAGTGTTGGATGTGAAGCCCCTGAAACACAGCAGCAGCTACCAGGCTCTACCTCCGTATCGTGAGTAAAATCCTCTTATTTCCACTGGAGCTTTACTTTAAGGCTCGTACATGTTACACAATAATCCTCAAAGAACAAACTGAGAAATACTGGATTTTTTTCTAAAGTGAAGCTAGTGTTTATTATCAGCAGCTCTTCCGCTGCATTAAACAGAACTGAGACATGAAAGAGTGAGGGTCTAAAATGTTGGGTTCATTCTTAAGTCAAGGTCAAGTATGTGTCTTTTTAATTTGTTTGTTATAGTTCCCCTTTTACCAAACACTTTTACCTTTATGTTTTATTGAAGATCCCTTTTACAGTCCTGTATAAATGTGACTCTGAGCCGCAGAGGCCTCACTTCAGACTGAGCTCCTGAAGTGTGTTTAGTGATGACAACGGCTGGAATAAAAGTTAGAAAATACAAATACAATGGTTCATTAAAAGGTGTTAATTCTTTGTGTTTCCAGTGTCTGAGCTGAGGGTGGTTCTTCTGGGAAACAGCTGGAGTCAGAGGAGTTCAGTGGGAAACCTCATTTTGGGAAAAAATGAGTTCACCAAATGTTTGGACTGTTGTGCAAAAGGCAGTGGTACATTTAAAGACAAAGTCCTCACAGTCGTCAACACTCCAGACCTGTTCCATCCTGACACTGAAGACAGACTGACAGAGTTAATAAAAGAGATCTCAGCAGCCTCAGCCCCGGGGCCTCATGTGTTCCTGCTGGTTCTACAGCCTGAAGACTTCACTGAGACACACAGAACCAGACTAACCTCAGTCCTGGAGAACTTCAGTGATCAGTCCTTTGACCGTTCTCTGGTTCTGATCTCACCGTCCAGAGACGAGACGCAGGGACTCAGGGATTCACCTTTAAGAGACATGATCATCAAATGCAGATACAGATATCTGAACCAAAAGAACCTGGAGCCGCCAGAGCTTTTAACACGACTGGGTCAGATCGTCAAAGAGAACAACGGGGAGCACATCAGCAGTGAACCCTCTCAGACGGAAGACGCTGGTCTAACTCTGACCTTTAGTAAAAAGAAGAAACTCTGTGTGAATGTGGTTCTCTGTGGGAGGAGAGGAGCAGGGAAGACCTCAGCAGCTGAGGCCATTCTAGACCCAACAGATGTTGGTGCAGTGAGCAGCTCAGAGCAGTGTGTTAAACATCAGGGAGAGGTGTGTGGTCGTTGGGTGTCTCTGGTGGAGCTGCCGGCTCTGTCTGGAAAACCTCCGGAGGCAGTGATGCAGCAGTGCCTCAGCTGCATCTCCCTCTGTGGTCCTGAGGGCGTCCACGCCTTCATCCTGGTTCTACCGGTGGGTCCTCTCACCGACGAAGACCAAAACGAGTTAGAGATCATACAAAACACGTTCAGTTTTCGAGTCAGTGACTTTATGATGATCGTGTTCACTGTGGAGTCAGAACCCGCCGCCGTCGTTAACTTCCCCAAAGAGACTTGTGTCGACGTCGAAGAGCTCTGTCAAAGCTGTGGAGGAGGAGCACTTTATCTCAACATCAGAGACCGACAGCAGGTCCTCGAGGTGTTGGAGGCAGTGGAGAAACTGTCACAAGAAGGAGCCAGAAGTTTCACACTGAAAATGTTTACTGAAGCTCAGATGGAGAAGGTTTTGGAGCAACAGAAAAGACTCACAAATCCTGAAATGTCCTGGAGCCAGATGGGTCTGAGGATGGTTCTGATTGGACGAAGTGGAAGTGGAAAGAGCGCAACTGCAAACACTATTTTAGGGAAGAAGCATTTTAAACCAAGAGTTCCCCCGAAGAAAGCAAATACAGTGTGTGTAA
>JAWCTZ010001074.1:0-25130 GCA_036850595.1 Rhyacichthys aspro | reverse complement strand
GGAATATGCCATATCTTCCACGTTTACCATCAGAACACTTTCACACTAAGTCAGATAATGTTCACTGGACCCTAGGCACGGCCAGGGCCATGCTCAAGCATTGGGCTTCTTGTTTAAACTTCCAGGCCCCATAAGTCTGAGACCAGAGGGGGAACAGGCCTCAAAACCCCTTTGGGCTCAAAATGTCATTGTCCTCGCTAAAGATTTTACACTTACAACAGCACAACATTCACTCTTGAATAAGGGTTTGACTTTTATTCCCTCTATTAATTTGTGTATTAATCAGAAAATTCAAATGGAACATGATTTACAACAATATCATAGGAGAATTAAATTAGCAGCCTATTACAGGAGAAATACAGACACATACACACAGGTCCCATTCATGCCCTCCTCCACTTGGAGCCCTTCAGAGGACAAGCTTCCTCCTGAGTTACCTTTTCTTTTTAAAACTGATCACAAAGACTTTAAAAATGTGTACCAACAAATTACAGAACGCCAGAACATCACCAGTGCTGAGTGTGAGGCTCTACGGGAGCTCACACACAACACAGATATTATAATCAAGCCAGCTGATAAAGGCAGTTCAGTGGTTATTATGGACAGGGAGCAATATGTCCTGGAGGCTTCGAGACAACTCAGTGACAGGACATATTACACTCCTTTGGATAAACCTATTTATTTGGATACAGTTCCAGTGGTACATAATATTATTGACACTTTGTACAATAAAAAGTTCATCAATGCAAAACAAAACGGTACTTGAAAGGTGATTATGAGCCAAGAATCAGACGCTTTTATATTCTTCCAAAAATACACAAAGATCCTCAAAAGTGGACTGTCCCATATGAAATCCCACCAGGAAGGCCTATTGTTTCTGATTGTGGCAGTGAGACATATCAAACAGCAGAATACATAGATTTTTATTTAAACCCACTTTCGACACGCCACCCGTCTTATTTAAAGGACACTTACCACTTTATTAGTATTGTGACTGCTTTGGAAGTGCCGGAGGAAGCATTCTTCTTCAGCATTGACATTGATTCACTCTACACAAACATTGACACACCTGCTGGTTTACGAGCAGTGAAAAACATTTTTCAGGCCTATCCGGACCCCTCCAGGCCTGATGAGGAATTATTGAAACTGTTGGAAATCAATTTGACCAAAAATGACTTTGAATTCAATGGGAATATTTTGTACAAATAAAGGGCACAGCAATGGGCAAGAAGTTTGCTCCTGCTTATGCAAATATTTTTATGGCTGAATGGGAACACAAAGTATTGGCTACTTGTAACAAAAAACCATTACATTATTACCGTTACTTGGATGATATATTTGGCATTTGGACATACACAAAAGAGGACTTTGACATTTTTCTCACTATACTGGACTCATTCGACCCGTCTATCAGGATAAAACATGTTGTTGGAGTGACTTCGATTGATTTTTTGGATACTACAGTCTACAAAGGCCAGGATTTTACAAGAACACATAAATTGGATGTTAAAGTGTTTTTCAAAGAGACAGATACACATGCTCTACTTTATAAAACCAGCTTCCATCCACGTCACACTTTTAAAGGATTAGTGAAATCACAATTAATGAGATTTGATAGGATATGTACTCAAAAAAGTGATTTTACAGAGGCCACTTTTACACTTTTTACTGCACTTAAATCACGTGGTTACTCTAGACAATTTTTGAGACATTGCTTGAAGACCTTTAAAGACAAAAAAGATAGGGACAACAAACCAATATTACCACTTATCTCAACCTATTCTACAGTGAGTGGAAGACTCAATGCAGCGTGGAAGACTAATTTTGAACACTTCATCACAGCACAGGGTCTGCTGCAGAACTATAGAGTTATTTCGGCCTTCAGAAGGAATAGAAATTTACAGGACTATTTAGTCAGGGCAAAGGTCAAGGGGCCTCGGCCTCACACCAAACGTAATTCACTCACTGATTATTTTGTAAACTTGTCTTTTGTGAAAAGTCACTCCAACAACAACGTTTGCACTATTCATCAGACTTTCTCCACTGGTACTGAAAATATTGTGTATCTCATTTTTTGCTCTGTATGTGGACTCCAATACGTTGGCCAAACTAAAAATTCATTGTTGGTTAGGTTTGCACAACACAAATATAATATTCTACGGAAGAAGGAGTCACATACACCTATTGTTCAGCATTTCATGGTTCATGGGCTCAGTTCACTCAGGATGGCAGGAATCCAGAGTAATTCATCGTGGACTGAGGCCCAGAGATTACAAAAGGAACGTTACTGGATTACATACTTACAAACGAGAGTGCCACATGGCCTTAATACGAAGTTCCGGTGAGCCAGACACTCTGTTTGTGTTATTAGTGTTTATATGCATGTTGTATTATTGCTGTTCGGGTTCATAGGCCTGCACCGGGCCCTAACCCTAACCCTAAGGCCACAGGGTACTTGCCTAACCCTAAGGTCACAGAACCCTCGCCTAACCCTAATGACCCTCACCCCTCGCCTAAACCTAAATCCTCAATTTTAATTTTTATGCCCACCCGGACCCTTTTCCTAACCCTAATGGTTCCCATCCCTTACCTAATCCTAAACCTCAGTATTCCTCTGTTTCTTTTTAATTTCTTTTTACATTTTTTGTCTTTTCCCACTTTAAGAAAAATAAAAAGACCAAAAAAATAAAAACATAAGTATAAAAAGATACAAAAAAATAAAAAAAGACAAAAAAAGAAAAAATAATACACAGGAAAAGAGGAAAATTAAACTACTAAAACTTAGGTAAAAAAACATTAATTGCAACCTTGGAGTTAGGGGCATTATTTATATTTTTTGTTTGGGAAGTTTGGGGAAACACGGATGTTGTTTTCAGCCAATTTGGGCACTTTGGGGCTAATTTCGGGGTTTTACAAATGGGATAAAAATTATTTAACTTCATTTTGGGTTCTGGGGGGAGTGCAAGTATGCACCATACAAAATTTGGGATTTTTTACTTGTTGTTTAAGGCTTTTATTTTAATTTTTAATGAAAGTTTGATAGGCACTCTGTCACCTGCTCAGTTTAAGCAGGGACAGGGGGCGGAGTTAAGCCCAGGACAGGCACAGGCAAGTCTCTCTTTCTCTCATTCTCACTCTGACCATCGAGGAGAGCAGTACAGACAGCAATAGAGCCTTGTTTCTGCAAATTAGCGTGCTTAAGCCTGAAGAAGTCCACTTTTTGGACGAAACGTCGCGAACAGCACGCTCTTTATTAGTTTTTCAGGGTTTTTTGGGGATTTTTCCTTGTTTTATTTTAATACATTTTTTAATTTCATTATTTAACAATATTGAGTACCTTAGTTGTTGGGGATTATTTATTTTAAAAAAAACAAAAAATAAAAAAACAAAAAAATAAAAAAACAAAAAAATTAAAAACAAACAAAACAACAAAAAAATATAATTTTATAAAAAACTGTTTGCCCTCCTGGGCCCTTTTGATAAATGTGGCGACAGGACCACACTGAGTGGACCTTAGTCCACCGTGGCCAGAGACGTGGCCACAGACAACAGGGGGACCAGAGGAGAGAACGTGAGACTGTCAGGGGGATGGACCGTGCTTCCCAGGGCTCCGGCCGGAGCCGTGGGGCTTATATCTCACGTCCTAACCCTAAGGCCACAGGGTACTTGCCTAACCCTAAGGTCACAGAACCCTAGCCTAATCCTAATGACCCTCACCCCTCGCCTAACCCTAAATCCTTAATTTTAATTTTTATGCCCACCCGAACCCTTTTTCTAACCCTAATAACTCCCATCCCTTACCTAATCCTAAACCTCAGTCTTCCTCTGTTTCTTTTTAAATTTTTTTTACTTTTTGTCTTTTCCCACTTTAAGAAAAATAAAAAGACCAAAAAATAAAAACATAAGTATAAAAAGATACAAAAAATAAAAAATAAAAAGACAAAAATAAAAAAATAACACACAGGAAAAGAGGAAAATTAAACTACTAAAACTTAGGTAAAAACATAAATTGAAATCTTGGAGTTAGGGTATTATTTATACTTTGTTTGGGAAGTTTGGGGAAACACGGATGTTGTTTTCAGCCAATTTGGGCACTTTGGGGCTAATTTTGGGGTTTTACAAATGGGATAAAAATTATTTAACTTCATTTTATGTTCTGGGGAGTGCAAGGATGCACCATACAAAATTTGGGATTTTTACTTGTTGTTTAAGGCTTTTATTTTAGTTTTTAATGAAAGTTTGATAGCTCTCTGTCACCTGCTCAGTATAAGCAGGGACAGGGGGCGGAGTTAAGCCCAGGACAGGCACAGGCAAGTCTCTCTTTCTCTCATTCTCACTCTGACCATCGAGGAGAGCAGTACAGACAGCAATAGAGCCTTGTTTCTGCAAATTAGCGTGCTTAAGCCTGAAGAAGTCCACTTTTTGGACGAAACGTCGCGAACAGCACGCTCTTTATTAGTTTTTCTGGGTTTTTGGGGATTTTTCCTTGTTTTATTTTAATACATTTTTTAATTTCATTATTTAAAACATTTTTTGTCTTTTTTGGATTTGGTTTACACCTTAGTTGTTGGGGATTATTTATTTTAAAAAAAAAAAAAAAAAAAAAAAAAAAAAATAAAAACAAACAAAACAACAAAAAATATAATTTTATAAAAAACTGTTTGCCCTCCTGGGCCTTTTTGATAAATGTGGCGACAGGACCACACTGAGTGGACCTTAGTCCACCGTGGCCAGAGACGTGGCCACAGACAACAGGGGGACCAGAGGAGAGAACGTGAGACTGTCAGGGGGATGGACCGTGCTTCCCAGGGCTCCGGCCGGAGCCGTGGGGCTTATTTCTCACGTCCTAACCCTAACCCTAGTGTGTGGGTGGAGGGAGAGGCAGGGCGACAGCCCGATCCGGCGGGGCAATAGTTCATCCCGCTCCGGAGTCTATTGCCTGGCTCTGCCTCTTTCCGCCCACAACTCCTGACCCTAATCCTGATCCTAATCCTAACCCTAAGACCCTAATCCCAAGCCTAATCCTAAACCTAAATCCTAAACCCTAATCCTCATCCTAACCCTAAACTTGTTCTATATAATATGTGTAAAACCAGCTCAAATCCAACTAAAACCTGTTCAAATCCAACTAAAACCAGTTCAAATCCATCTGGAACCTGATTGGATCTCACCTGGAACTGCTCGGGTCCAATTCAAATCTTAATTCAACTGAAAAGTGTTCAAATCTAGGTAAAACCGGCTCAAATCCCACTAAAACCTGTTCAAGTCCGACTAAAACCAGTTCAAATCCATCTGGAACCTGATTGGATCTCACCTGGACCTGCTCGGGTCCAATTCAAATTTTAATCCAACTCAAAAGTGTTCAAATCTGTGTAAAACCGACTCAAATCCGACTAAAACCTGTTCAAGTCCGACTAAAACCAGTTCAAATCCACCTGGAACCTGATTGAATCTCACCTGGACCTGCTCGGATCCAATTCAAAACTTAATCTAACTGAAAATAGTTCAAATCTGCGTAAAATCGGCTCAAATCCCACTAAAACCAGTTCAAGTCCAACTAAAACCAGTTCAAATCCACCTGGAACCTGAATGAATCTCACCTGAACCTGCTAGGATCCAATTCAAATCTTAATTCAACTGAAAAGTGTTCAAATCTAGGTAAAACCGACTCAAATCCCACTAAAACCTGTTCCAATCCGACTAAAACCTGTTTAGATTCCGCTGGAACTTGTTCAGATCTCACTTAGACCCGCATGGATCCAATTCAAAACTTAATCCAACTCAAAAGTATTCAAATCTGAGTAAAACCAGCTCAAATCTGACTAAAACCTGATCAAATCCGACTAAAACCAGTTCAAGTCCATCTGGAACCTGTTTGGATCTCACCTGGACCTGCTCGGGTCCCATTAAAATCTTAATCCAACTGAAAAGTGTTAAAATCTGAGTAAAACCAGTTCAAATCCCACTAAAACCTGTTCAAATCCCATTAAAACCTGTTAAAATCCCACTAAAACCAGTTCAGAACCTTCTGGAACCAGTTCAGATCTAACTTAAACCTGTTCAGGTCCAATTCAAATCTCAATCCAGCTGAAACCTGTTCAAATCTGCTTCCCAAAGAGACATTCATTACTTTTAACACTGCTTTTAACCAGAAGACTGGGCGCCATTTTTAAAAGGACAGCTTTCCCAGAATCCTCAGCACTTCCTGATGAATTATTTTTACCTCTCAAGCTGCCTTAGGTCGTTATTTTAAATGAAAATTTGTTCACATTTGATTTATAAGTCTAAATAAAGGTGAAATAAAGTATAATATAAAAAATAAAAAAATAATTTTGTGAACCATGACAGAGACTCGTATACAAATTAGAGACCCGTATGCTAATCAGCGGCTCATATGCAAACCAGTCAGACAGACTGGAAAAATAAACCGGGTTAGCATTGCTGGAACCGGGACATGTCATACATCAAAACGACCGGCACGGCGACGCCCATCTCCTCCTGGACAAACCAGTGGCCCTAACCACAAGAGGAACCGAAGAGAGCCCAAAAACTACAACACAACAGCGACAGCGGTGAGTACTGCCACAGACTTCCTGGAGTCGTGCGGTGTATTGGGGCACAGGAAGCTCTGCTACATCAAAAGCCTTTATATGGCCCTTAATTGAGTCCTTAAAACCTTTTAAAACCTTTAAAACCTCTTAAAATAAAACATAAACTAATACAAAAACCTCAATTAAAACGTATCAGTAACCTACCTAGCTAGAAGTAGAACCTAAAACTTAAACTGTGACACACCGCGAGGTCTGATCAACCTCGGGGGGCCATCCTTGGATGAGGGTGTCTAGTGATAATGGCGAAACACCCGATGATTCCAGGGTCCACTACTGAAGATGTGTCTTTCAAAATTAGTATCAAAATAACAAATCAGTCCTAAACAAAGTCTGTTAGACAAATCAATATTAAAATTTAATAAAATTTATAAACAGAAGAAATGTATTCTCTATGGACAAATTAATACGGTACTTTCACCCTCAAAAGTTTAAAACAGAAGACAAAAGTCCGCATGGATGAATCTAATAATATAATATAATATATATTCATTCTAAAAAATCACAAAAAGTTAGAAACAGAGAACCAAATCTGTTCAGATTGGAGAGTTGCAGATGACGTGCGTGGGCCAGTGCAAAACCTTTGGCTCTCTGTTAACCATGCACTCAAACTTGGAGTGTCATGGGGAGGGTCATCGAGACAACTTCAAATACCTAACTAGCCAGCGCTTCCGAACAACGAGCTCTCCAGAACTCTGTTATAACACCATGTCAACTCCAGAACAACACCTCACTTTTTGCCCTCCTCTCCTCTCCTCCCTCACCTCCCTCCCATCCCTGGGGGAGTGTGTGGGTGGAGGGAGAGGCAGGGCGACAGCCCGATCCGGCGGGGCAATAGTTCATCCCGCTCCGGAGTCTATTGCCTGGCTCTGCCTCTTTCCGCCCACAACTCCTGACCCTAATCCTGATCCTAATCCTAACCCTAAGACCCTAATCCCAAGCCTAATCCTAAACCTAAATCCTAAACCCTAATCCTCATCCTAACCCTAAACTTGTTCTATATAATATGTGTAAAACCAGCTCAAATCCAACTAAAACCTGTTCAAATCCAACTAAAACCAGTTCAAATCCATCTGGAACCTGATTGGATCTCACCTGGAACTGCTCGGGTCCAATTCAAATCTTAATTCAACTGAAAAGTGTTCAAATCTAGGTAAAACCGGCTCAAATCCCACTAAAACCTGTTCAAGTCCGACTAAAACCAGTTTTAAATCCATCTGGAACCTGATTGGATCTCACCTGGACCTGCTCGGGTCCAATTCAAATTTTAATCCAACTCAAAAGTGTTCAAATCTGTGTAAAACCGACTCAAATCCGACTAAAACCTGTTCAAGTCCGACTAAAACCAGTTCAAATCCACCTGGAACCTGATTGAATCTCACCTGGACCTGCTCGGATCCAATTCAAAACTTAATCTAACTGAAAATAGTTCAAATCTGCGTAAAATCGGCTCAAATCCCACTAAAACCAGTTCAAGTCCAACTAAAACCAGTTCAAATCCACCTGGAACCTGAATGAATCTCACCTGAACCTGCTAGGATCCAATTCAAATCTTAATTCAACTGAAAAGTGTTCAAATCTAGGTAAAACCGACTCAAATCCCACTAAAACCTGTTCCAATCCGACTAAAACCTGTTTAGATTCCGCTGGAACTTGTTCAGATCTCACTTAGACCCGCATGGATCCAATTCAAAACTTAATCCAACTCAAAAGTATTCAAATCTGAGTAAAACCAGCTCAAATCTGACTAAAACCTGATCAAATCCGACTAAAACCAGTTCAAGTCCATCTGGAACCTGTTTGGATCTCACCTGGACCTGCTCGGGTCCCATTAAAATCTTAATCCAACTGAAAAGTGTTAAAATCTGAGTAAAACCAGTTCAAATCCCACTAAAACCTGTTCAAATCCCATTAAAACCTGTTAAAATCCCACTAAAACCAGTTCAGAACCTTCTGGAACCAGTTCAGATCTAACTTAAACCTGTTCAGGTCCAATTCAAATCTCAATCCAGCTGAAACCTGTTCAAATCTGCTTCCCAAAGAGACATTCATTACTTTTAACACTGCTTTTAACCAGAAGACTGGGCGCCATTTTTAAAAGGACAGCTTTCCCAGAATCCTCAGCACTTCCTGATGAATTATTTTTACCTCTCAAGCTGCCTTAGGTCGTTATTTTAAATGAAAATTTGTTCACATTTGATTTATAAGTCTAAATAAAGGTGAAATAAAGTATAATATAAAAAATAAAAAAATAATTTTGTGAACCATGACAGAGACTCGTATACAAATTAGAGACCCGTATGCTAATCAGCGGCTCATATGCAAACCAGTCAGACAGACTGGAAAAATAAACCGGGTTAGCATTGCTGGAACCGGGACATGTCATACATCAAAACGACCGGCACGGCGACGCCCATCTCCTCCTGGACAAACCAGTGGCCCTAACCACAAGAGGAACCGAAGAGAGCCCAAAAACTACAACACAACAGCGACAGCGGTGAGTACTGCCACAGACTTCCTGGAGTCGTGCGGTGTATTGGGGCACAGGAAGCTCTGCTACATCAAAAGCCTTTATATGGCCCTTAATTGAGTCCTTAAAACCTTTTAAAACCTTTAAAACCTCTTAAAATAAAACATAAACTAATACAAAAACCTCAATTAAAACGTATCAGTAACCTACCTAGCTAGAAGTAGAACCTAAAACTTAAACTGTGACACACCGCGAGGTCTGATCAACCTCGGGGGGCCATCCTTGGATGAGGGTGTCTAGTGATAATGGCCGAAACACCCGATGATTCCAGGGTCCACTACTGAAGATGTGTCTTTCAAAATTAGTATCAAAATAACAAATCAGTCCTAAACAAAGTCTGTTAGACAAATCAATATTAAAATTTAATAAAATTTATAAACAGAAGAAATGTATTCTCTATGGACAAATTAATACGGTACTTTCACCCTCAAAAGTTTAAAACAGAAGACAAAAGTCCGCATGGATGAATCTAATAATATAATATAATATATATTCATTCTAAAAAATCACAAAAAGTTAGAAACAGAGAACCAAATCTGTTCAGATTGGAGAGTTGCAGATGACGTGCGTGGGCCAGTGCAAAACCTTTGGCTCTCTGTTAACCATGCACTCAAACTTGGAGTGTCATGGGGAGGGTCATCGAGACAACTTCAAATACCTAACTAGCCAGCGCTTCCGAACAACGAGCTCTCCAGAACTCTGTTATAACACCATGTCAACTCCAGAACAACACCTCACTTTTTGCCCTCCTCTCCTCTCCTCCCTCACCTCCCTCCCATCCCTGGGGGGAGTGTGTGGGTGGAGGGAGAGGCAGGGCGACAGCCCGATCCGGCGGGGCAATAGTTCATCCCGCTCCGGAGTCTATTGCCTGGCTCTGCCTCTTTCCGCCCACAACTCCTGACCCTAATCCTGATCCTAATCCTAACCCTAAGACCCTAATCCCAAGCCTAATCCTAAACCTAAATCCTAAACCCTAATCCTCATCCTAACCCTAAACTTGTTCTATATAATATGTGTAAAACCAGCTCAAATCCAACTAAAACCTGTTCAAATCCAACTAAAACCAGTTCAAATCCATCTGGAACCTGATTGGATCTCACCTGGAACTGCTCGGGTCCAATTCAAATCTTAATTCAACTGAAAAGTGTTCAAATCTAGGTAAAACCGGCTCAAATCCCACTAAAACCTGTTCAAGTCCGACTAAAACCAGTTTTAAATCCATCTGGAACCTGATTGGATCTCACCTGGACCTGCTCGGGTCCAATTCAAATTTTAATCCAACTCAAAAGTGTTCAAATCTGTGTAAAACCGACTCAAATCCGACTAAAACCTGTTCAAGTCCGACTAAAACCAGTTCAAATCCACCTGGAACCTGATTGAATCTCACCTGGACCTGCTCGGATCCAATTCAAAACTTAATCTAACTGAAAATAGTTCAAATCTGCGTAAAATCGGCTCAAATCCCACTAAAACCAGTTCAAGTCCAACTAAAACCAGTTCAAATCCACCTGGAACCTGAATGAATCTCACCTGAACCTGCTAGGATCCAATTCAAATCTTAATTCAACTGAAAAGTGTTCAAATCTAGGTAAAACCGACTCAAATCCCACTAAAACCTGTTCCAATCCGACTAAAACCTGTTTAGATTCCGCTGGAACTTGTTCAGATCTCACTTAGACCCGCATGGATCCAATTCAAAACTTAATCCAACTCAAAAGTATTCAAATCTGAGTAAAACCAGCTCAAATCTGACTAAAACCTGATCAAATCCGACTAAAACCAGTTCAAGTCCATCTGGAACCTGTTTGGATCTCACCTGGACCTGCTCGGGTCCCATTAAAATCTTAATCCAACTGAAAAGTGTTAAAATCTGAGTAAAACCAGTTCAAATCCCACTAAAACCTGTTCAAATCCCATTAAAACCTGTTAAAATCCCACTAAAACCAGTTCAGAACCTTCTGGAACCAGTTCAGATCTAACTTAAACCTGTTCAGGTCCAATTCAAATCTCAATCCAGCTGAAACCTGTTCAAATCTGCTTCCCAAAGAGACATTCATTACTTTTAACACTGCTTTTAACCAGAAGACTGGGCGCCATTTTTAAAAGGACAGCTTTCCCAGAATCCTCAGCACTTCCTGATGAATTATTTTTACCTCTCAAGCTGCCTTAGGTCGTTATTTTAAATGAAAATTTGTTCACATTTGATTTATAAGTCTAAATAAAGGTGAAATAAAGTATAATATAAAAATAAAAAATAATTTTGTGAACCATGACAGAGACTCGTATACAAATTAGAGACCCGTATGCTAATCAGCGGCTCATATGCAAACCAGTCAGACAGACTGGAAAAATAAACCGGGTTAGCATTGCTGGAACCGGGACATGTCATACATCAAAACGACCGGCACGGCGACGCCCATCTCCTCCTGGACAAACCAGTGGCCCTAACCACAAGAGGAACCGAAGAGAGCCCAAAAACTACAACACAACAGGGGGGGGGGGGGGGGGGCCCCCCGGGGGGGGGGGGGGGGGGGGGGGGGGGAAGGGGGGGCCCCAAAACAACCAAGAATTTTTTTGAGCATATAAATAAAAAAAAAAAAAAAAAAAAAACTAAAAAACCCAAAAAAAAAAAAAAAAAAAAAAACACACCCCACATTTAAAAAGTGGGGGGATCCCCCTGGCTTGAAGTAGAACCTAAAACTTAAACTGTGACACACCGCGAGGTCTGATCAACCTCGGGGCCATCCTTGGATGAGGGTGTCTAGTGATAATGGCCGAAACACCCGATGATTCCAGGGTCCACTACTGAAGATGTGTCTTTCAAAATTAGTATCAAAATAACAAATCAGTACTAAACAAAGTCTGTTAGACAAATCAATATTAAAATTTAATAAAATTTATAAACAGAAGAAATGTATTCTCTATGGACAAATTAATACGGTACTTTCACCCTCAAAAGTTTAAAACAGAAGACAAAAGTCCGCATGGATGAATCTAATAATATAATATAATATATATTCATTCTAAAAATCACAAAAAGTTAGAAACAGAGAACCAAATCTGTTCAGATTGAGAGTTGCAGATGACGCGTGGGCCAGTGCAAAACCTTTGGCTCTCTGTTAACCATGCACTCAAACTTGGAGTGTCATGGGGAGGGTCATCGAGACAACTTCAAATACCTAACTAGCCAGCGCTTCCGAACAACGAGCTCTCCAGAACTCTGTTATAACACCATGTCAACTCCAGAACAACACCTCACTTTTTGCCCTCCTCTCCTCTCCTCCTCCTCACCTCCCTCCCATCCCTGGGGAGTGTGTGGGTGGAGGGAGAGGCAGGGCGACAGCCCGATCCGGCGGGGCAATAGTTCATCCCGCTCCGGAGTCTCATTGCCTGGCTCTGCCTCTTTCCGCCCACAACTCCTGACCCTAATCCTGATCCTAATCCTAACCCTAAGACCCTAATCCCAAGCCTAATCCTAAACCTAAATCCTAAACCCTAATCCTCATCCTAACCCTAAACTTGTTCTATATAATATGTGTAAAACCAGCTCAAATCCAACTAAAACCTGTTCAAATCCAACAAAACCAGTTCAAATCCATCTGGAACCTGATTGGATCTCACCTGGAACTGCTCGGGTCCAATTCAAATCTTAATTCAACTGAAAAGTGTTCAAATCTAGGTAAAACCGGCTCAAATCCCACTAAAACCTGTTCAAGTCCGACTAAAACCAGTTCAAATCCATCTGGAACCTGATTGATCTCACCTGGACCTGCTCGGGTCCAATTCAAATTTTAATCCAACTCAAAAGTGTTCAAATCTGTGTAAAACCGACTCAAATCCGACTAAAACCTGTTCAAGTCCGACTAAAACCAGTTCAAATCCACCTGGAACCTGATTGAATCTCACCTGGACCTGCTCGGATCCAATTCAAAACTTAATCTAACTGAAAATAGTTCAAATCTGCGTAAAATCGGCTCAAATCCCACTAAAACCAGTTCAAGTCCAACTAAAACCAGTTCAAATCCACCTGGAACCTGAATGAATCTCACCTGAACCTGCTAGGATCCAATTCAAATCTTAATTCAACTGAAAAGTGTTCAAATCTAGGTAAACCGACTCAAATCCCACTAAAACCTGTTCCAATCCGACTAAAACCTGTTTAGATTCCGCTGGAACTTGTTCAGATCTCACTTAGACCCGCATGGATCCAATTCAAAACTTAATCCAACTCAAAAGTATTCAAATCTGAGTAAAACCAGCTCAAATCTGACTAAAACCTGATCAAATCCGACTAAAACCAGTTCAAGTCCATCTGGAACCTGTTTGGATCTCACCTGGACCTGCTCGGGTCCCATTAAAATCTTAATCCAACTGAAAAGTGTTAAAATCTGAGTAAAACCAGTTCAAATCCCACTAAAACCTGTTCAAATCCCATTAAAACCTGTTAAAATCCCACTAAAACCAGTTCAGAACCTTCTGGAACCAGTTCAGATCTAACTTAAACCTGTTCAGGTCCAATTCAAATCTCAATCCAGCTGAAACCTGTTCAAATCTGCTTCCCAAAGAGACATTCATTACTTTTAACACTGCTTTTAACCAGAAGACTGGGCGCCATTTTTAAAAGGACAGCTTTCCCAGAATCCTCAGCACTTCCTGATGAATTATTTTTACCTCTCAAGCTGCCTTAGGTCGTTATTTTAAATGAAAATTTGTTCACATTTGATTTATAAGTCTAAATAAAGGTGAAATAAAGTATAATATAAAAAATAAAAAAATAATTTTGTGAACCATGACAGAGACTCGTATACAAATTAGAGACCCGTATGCTAATCAGCGGCTCATATGCAAACCAGTCAGACAGACTGGAAAAATAAACCGGGTTAGCATTGCTGGAACCGGGACATGTCATACATCAAAACGACCGGCACGGCGACGCCCATCTCCTCCTGGACAAACCAGTGGCCCTAACCACAAGAGGAACCGAAGAGAGCCCAAAAACTACAACACAACAGCGACAGCGGTGAGTACTGCCACAGACTTCCTGGAGTCGTGCGGTGTATTGGGGCACAGGAAGCTCTGCTACATCAAAAGCCTTTATATGGCCCTTAATTGAGTCCTTAAAACCTTTTAAAACCTTTAAAACCTCTTAAAATAAAACATAAACTAATACAAAAACCTCAATTAAAACGTATCAGTAACCTACCTAGCTAGAAGTAGAACCTAAAACTTAAACTGTGACACACCGCGAGGTCTGATCAACCTCGGGGGGCCATCCTTGGATGAGGGTGTCTAGTGATAATGGCCGAAACACCCGATGATTCCAGGGTCCACTACTGAAGATGTGTCTTTCAAAATTAGTATCAAAATAACAAATCAGTCCTAAACAAAGTCTGTTAGACAAATCAATATTAAAATTTAATAAAATTTATAAACAGAAGAAATGTATTCTCTATGGACAAATTAATACGGTACTTTCACCCTCAAAAAGTTTAAAACAGAAGACAAAAGTCCGCATGGATGAATCTAATAATATAATATAATATATATTCATTCTAAAAAATCACAAAAAGTTAGAAACAGAGAACCAAATCTGTTCAGATTGGAGAGTTGCAGATGACGTGCGTGGGCCAGTGCAAAACCTTTGGCTCTCTGTTAACCATGCACTCAAACTTGGAGTGTCATGGGGAGGGTCATCGAGACAACTTCAAATACCTAACCCTAACCCCTAACCCTAACCCTAACCCTAACCCTCTTAAAGTAAAACCTAAACTAATTGAAATTCTAAAACCTCTTAAAGTAAAACCTAAACTAATTGAAATTCTAAAACCTCTTAAAGTAAAACCTAAACTAATACAAAAACATCAATCAAAACCTCAATACATATCAGTAACCTACCTAGCTAGAAGTAGAACCTAAAACTTAAACTGTGACACACCGCAGGTCTGATCAACCTCGGGGGCCATCCTTGGATGAGGGTGTCTAGTGATAATGGGCGAAACACCCGATGATTCCAGGGTCCACTACTGAAGATGTGTCTTTCAAAATTAGACTCAAAATAACAAATCAGTACAAAACAAAGTCTGTGTTGACAAATCAATATAAAAATTCATAAACAGAAGAAATATATACTCTTATGGACAAATTAATACGGTACTTTCACCCTCAAAAAGTTTAAAACAGAAAACAAAAGTCCACATGGATAAATCTAATAATATAATTTAATATATATTCATTCTAAAAAATCACAAAAAGTTAGAAACAGAGAACCAAATCTGTTCAGACTTGGAGAGTTGCAGATGACGTGCGTGGGCCAGTGCAAAACCTTTGGCTCTCTGTTAACTATGCACTCAAACTTGGAGTGTCATGGGGAGGGTCATCGAGACAATTTCAAATACCTAACTAGCCAGCGCTTCCGAATAACGAGCTCTCCAGAACTCTGTTACAACATCATGACTACTCCAGGACAACACCTCACTTTTTGCCCTCCTCTCCTCTCCTCCCTCACCTCCCTCCCATCCCTGGGGGGAGTGTGTGGGTGGAGTGAGAGGCAGGGCGACAGCCCGGACCGGCGGGGCAATGGCTCGTCCTGTTCGGACTCCATTGCCTGGCTCTGCTTCTTTCCGCCCACAACTCCTGACCCTAATCCTAATCCTAAACCTGTTTGGGTCCAGCTAAAACCACTTCAAATCCAATTTAAACCTCACTTTCAGCCCTCCTCTCCTCTCCCCCCTCACCTCCCTCCCATCCCTGGGGGGAGTGTGTGGGTGGAGTGAGGGGCAGGGCGACAGCCCGGTCCGGCGGGGTAATGGCTCGTCCTGTTCTGGACTCCATTTCCTGGCTCTGCCTCTTTCCGCCCACAACTCCTAACCCTATTCCTAATCCTAATCCTAACCCTAAGACCCTAAACCTAATCCTAAACCTAAAATCCTAAACCCTAAACTTGTTCTATATAATAGGTGTAAAACCAACTCAAATCCGACTAAAACCTGTTCAAGTCCAACTAAAACCAGTTCAAATCCATCTGGAACCTGATTGGATCTCACCTGGACCTGCTCGGGTCCAATTCAAATCTTAATTCAACTGAAAAGTGTTCAAATCTAGGTAAAACCGGCTCAAATCCCACTAAAACCTGTTCAAGTCCGACTAAAACCAGTTCAAATCCATCTAGAACCTGATTGGATCTCACCTGGACCTGCTCGGGTCCAATTCAAATTTTAATCCAACTGAAAAGTGTTCAAATCTGTGTAAAATCGACTCAAATCCCACTAAAACCTGTTCAAGTCCGACTAAAACCAGTTCAAATCCACCTGGAACCTGATTGAATCTCACCTGGACCTGCTCGGATCCAATTCAAAACTTAATCCAACTGAAAATAGTTCAAATCTGTGTAAAATCGGCTCAAATCCCACTAAAACCAGTTCAAGTCCAACTAAAACCAGTTCAAATCCACCTGGAACCTGATTGAATCTCACCTGAACCTGCTCGGATCCAATTCAAATCTTAATTCAACTGAAAAGTGTTCAAATCTAGGTAAAACCGACTCAAATCCCACTAAAACCTGTTCAAATCCCACTAAAACCTGTTTAGATCCCGCTGGAACTTGTTCAGATCTCACTTAGACCCGTATGGATCCAATTCAAAACTTAATCCAACTCAAAAGTATTCAAATCTGAGTAAAACCAGCTCAAATCTGACTAAAACCTGATCAAATCCGACTAAAACCAGTTAAAGTCCATCTGGAACCTGTTTGGATCTCACCTGGACCTGCTCGGGTCCCATTAAAATCTTAATCCAACTGAAAAGTGTTAAAATCTGAGTAAAACCAGTTCAAATCCCACTAAAACCTGTTCAAATCCTATTAAAACCTGTTCAAATCCCACTAAAACCTGTTCAGATCCGACTAAAACCAGTTCAGAACCTTCTGGAACCAGTTCAGATCTAACTTAAACCTGTTCAGGTCCAATTCAAATCTCAATCCAGCTGAAACCTGTTCAAATCTGCTTCCCAAAGAGACATTCATTACTTTTAACACTGCTTTTAACCAGAAGACTGGGCGCCATTTTTAAAAGGACAGCTTTCCCAGAATCCTCAGCACTTCCTGATGAATTATTTTTACCTCTCAAGCTGCCTTAGGTCGTTATTTTAAATGAAAATTTGTTCACATTTGATTTATAAGTCTAAATAAAGGTGAAATAAAGTATAATATAAAAAATAAAAAAATAATTTTGTGAACCATGACAGAGACTCGTATACAAATTAGAGACCCGTATGCTAATCAGCGACTCATATGCAAACCAGTCAGACAGACTGGAAAAATAAACCGGGTTAGCATTGCTGGAACCGGGACATGTCATACATCAAAACGACCGGCACGGCGACGCCCATCTCCTCCTGGACAAACCAGTGGCCCTAACCACAAGAGGAACCGAAGAGAGCCCAAAAACTACAACACAACAGCGACAGCGGTGAGTACTGCCACAGACTTCCTGGAGTCGTGCGGTGTATTGGGGCACAGGAAGCTCTGCTACAACAAACGCCTTTATATGGCCCTTATTTAAATCCTTAAAACCTGAAATTCTAAAACCTCTTAAAGTAAAACCTAAACTAATACAAAAACATCAATTAAAACCTCAATACATATCAGTAACCTACCTAGCTAGAAGTAGAACCTAAAACTTAAACTGTGACACACCGCGAGGTCTGATCAACCTCGGGGGCCATCCTTGGATGAGGGTGTCTAGTGATAATGGCCAAACACCCGATGATTCCAGGGTCCACTACTGAAGATGTGTCTTTCAAAATTAGACTCAAAATAACAAATCAGTACAAAACAAAGTCTGTGTTGACAAATCAATATAAAAATTCATAAACAGAAGAAATATATACTCTATGGACAAATTAATACGGTACTTTCACCCTCAAAAGTTTAAAACAGAAAACAAAAGTCCACATGGATAAATCTAATAATATAATTTAATATATATTCATTCTAAAAAAATCACAAAAAGTTAGAAACAGAGAACCAAATCTGTTCAGACTTGGAGAGTTGCAGATGACGTGCGTGGGCCAGTGCAAAACCTTTGGCTCTCTGTTAACTATGCACTCAAACTTGGAGTGTCATGGGGAGGGTCATCGAGACAATTTCAAATACCTAACCCTAACCCTAACCCTAACCCTAACTATACACTCAACTGTAGTGTATAGGGAGGGTCATCGAGAGAATTTCAAATACCTAACTAGCCAGCGCTTCCGAACAACGAGCTCTCCAGATCCCTGTTTTATCACCATGACAACTCCAGAGGAGTTGCCATCACCTACAACAGAAGAGGAGACGTCCATCTTAAAGAAGAACAAGACCCAGCTATCAGGAATCCTCCGCCCTCCTCTCTTCTCCTCCCTCACTTCTCTCCCATCCCTGGGGGAGTGTGTGGGGGGAGGGAGAGGCAGGGCAACAGCCCGATCCGGCGGGGCAATGGCTCACCCAATCCGGGTGCCCATTGCCTGGCTCTGCCTCTTTCCGTCCACAGCTCCTGTCCCTTAACATAAACCTAAACCTAAGGCCAGTCATATGATTTTGGCCCTGGTGGACAAAGATGGTAGTGCAGCGCAACTGTTGCAAGCCCAAGTCTCACACTAGGACAAGGTTTTTATTAAACAGAGTGCTCAGCCAACAGACTGAACACACTAAGCCTAACCAGAAGGCCAGACACAGGATTTTGACCCTGGTGGACAAGGATGGTAGTGCAGCGCAACGTTGCAAACCCAAGTCTCACACTAGGTAGCAGTTTTCATTTAACAAAGTGCTCAGCCAAAAGACTGAGCACACTGCGCCTAGCCAGAAGGCCAGACACAGGATTTTGACCCTGGTGGACAAGGATGGTAGTGCAGCGCAACGTTGCAAACCCAAGTCTCACACTAGGTCACAGTTTTCATTTAACACAGTGCTCAGCCAACAGACTGAGCACACTGCGCTTAGCCAGAAGGCCAGACACAGGATTTTGACCCTGGTGGACAAGGATGGTAGTGCAGCGCAACGTTGCAAACCCAAGTCTCACACTAGGTCACAGTTTTCATTTAACACAGTGCTCAGCCAACAGACTGAGCACACTGCGCTTAGCCAGAAGGCCAGACACAGGATTTTGACCCTGGTGGACAAGGATGGTAGTGCAGCGCAACGTTGCAAACCCAAGTCTCACACTAGGTCACAGTTTTCATTTAACACAGTGCTCAGCCAACAGACTGAGCACACTGCGCCTAGCCAGAAAGCCAGACACAGGATTTTGACCCTGGTGGACAAGGATGGTAGTGCAGCGCAACGTTGCAAACCCAAGTCTCACACTAGGTCACAGTTTTCATTTAACACAGTGCTCAGCCAACAGACTGAGCACACTGCGCCTAGCCAGAAAGCCAGACACAGGATTTTGACCCTGGTGGACAAGGATGGTAGTGCAGCGCAACGTTGCAAACCCAAGTCTCACACTAGGTCACAGTTTTCATTTAACACAGTGCTCAGCCAACAGACTGAGCACACTGCGCTTAGCCAGAAGGCCAGACACAGGATTTTGACCCTGGTGGACAAGGATGGTAGTGCAGCGCAACGTTGCAAACCCAAGTCTCACACTAGGTAGCAGTTTTCATTTAACAAAGTGCTCAGCCAAAAGACTGAGCACACTGCGCCTAGCCAGAAGGCCAGACACAGGATTTTGACCCTGGTGGACAAGGATGGTAGTGCAGCGCAACGTTGCAAACCCAAGTCTCACACTAGGTCACAGTTTTCATTTAACACAGTGCTCAGCCAACAGACTGAGCACACTGCGCTTAGCCAGAAGGCCAGACACAGGATTTTGACCCTGGTGGACAAGGATGGTAGTGCAGCGCAACGTTGCAAACCCAAGTCTCACACTAGGTCACAGTTTTCATTTAACACAGTGCTCAGCCAACAGACTGAGCACACTGCGCTAGCCAGAAGGCCAGACACAGGATTTTGACCCTGGTGGACAAGGATGGTAGTGCAGCGCAACGTTGCAAACCCAAGTCTCACACTAGGTCACAGTTTTCATTTAACACAGTGCTCAGCCAACAGACTGAGCACACTGCGCCTAGCCAGAAGGCCAGACACAGGATTTTGACCCTGGTGGACAAGGATGGTAGTGCAGCGCAACGTTGCAAACCCAAGTCTCACACTAGGTCACAGTTTTCATTTAACACAGTGCTCAGCCAACAGACTGAGCACACTGCGCTAGCCAGAAGGCCAGACACAGGATTTTGACCCTGGTGGACAAGGATGGTAGTGCAGCGCAACGTTGCAAACCCAAGTCTCACACTAGGTCACAGTTTTCATTTAACACAGTGCTCAGCCAACAGACTGAGCACACTGCGCTTAGCCAGAAGGCCAGACACAGGATTTTGACCCTGGTGGACAAGGATGGTAGTGCAGCGCAACGTTGCAAACCCAAGTCTCACACTAGGTAGCAGTTTTCATTTAACACAGTGCTCAGCCAACAGACTGAGCACACTGCGCCTAGCCAGAAGGCCAGACACAGGATTTTGACCCTGGTGGACAAGGATGGTAGTGCAGTGCAACGGTGGCACACCCAAGTCTCACACTAGGACAAGATTTTCATTCAACACAGCGCTCAACCAACAGACTGAGCACACTGCATCTAGCCAGAAGGCCAGACACAGGATTTTCACCCTAGTGGACAAGAATGGATTTACAGCATATTTGCTGCACCCCCGAGTCCTGTGCTGGGTCAAGCTTTTGACCCTGGTGGACAAGGATGGATTTACAGCATTATTGCTGCAGCCCAAGTCTTGCACTGGGACAGGTCTTACATTGGACGTAGTGCTCAGCCAATAGCCTGGATACATTAAGCCAATGGGACTGTGACCCATAGCCCCATTCACCAGCATGCAAGTCTACGTCATGGTTTCACTCAATATGCAAATTAGTGCAAAACCAAGTTCGAAATAAATTGAAAAAAAACCTTATAAATAGGACAATATAGATGTTATACAAACAATTATACATTAAAAAAGGATTATAGACATCACAATAAGAGTCTGTGTCACGTTTTTTACTAATATGCAAATGAGATGCAAATTTATGCAAATTCAACCAGGAAATGGATTTAAAAAACCTCAAAAACAAGACAAATTTACACGAAACCAGAACATGCTATATATCAAAACGATCGTCACGTCGACGGCCATCTCCTCCTGGACAAATTGATTACCCAAACCCTAAGAGGAACCCAGGAGAACCAAAAAACTAAAAGGTAAACCATGACACAGACTCACATGTCAGAGAATGACCCAGGTGATTAACTGCCACCCAAAACACATGACCAGACTACTCTTCTGAGTAACTGGGATACGGAGAATGCTTCACCTAGAGGACCAACCCCTTGGATGGTAAGCATTTCTTACACTACACCTACACAGACTTCCTGTAGTCGAGCGGTGTATGGGGCACAGGAAGTTCTGACACAACATCTCCTGTAGTCGAGCGGTGTATGGGGCACAGGAGATGTCTACAGACCCAGGTGTCTTGGGATGCTGGGGTCGGCTGCGTCTTGGCGCTGCCGCCTCTGGTCTCTCCAAACCTGACGGGGTCACGGAAGGCTATGCTTTGTCGTAGCTGGTCCGTGATTCCCCGAGGGAGATGCCTGGGCCGGGGTCCTGGAGGGATCTTGGAGGCAGCGCTTTGGCGCGGCTGGCCTTGATCTCTCCCCCTCTTGGTACTGTGGGACGGTAGCGCTTCGGCGTGGCTGGCCCCGGTGCCGGGAGGATGGACCTCTGGCCCGGTGTCATGGGGAACCAGAGTGGTGGAGGCCGGACTGGGGCTGGTCTCGGCTAATCCCAGCTCTGAGGTTTGTCCGGAAGGCAATGCTCTGACATGGCTGGTTCGGATGAACTCTTGGAGTGTGACACTGAGGGATCTGGGACCCAGCCTTGAATCGGGCCTGTCTGACACTCTGGACCCTTCAACAACGGAGAGAGACAACCTACACACGGACCCTAACTGGGGCTCTGACTGGGATACCTAGCGGTGTTAACGAACAGTCAGTAGCTGAGTAGGGTGGTAAGTATGCAGCCCCCCATGTTCCGACTACAGGACAGCACTGTGGGTGTGGTGGTCCAGGGCATCAGGACCTTAAATGCTGCCCAGTCTTCTACGGGGACTAGCCCTACTCATTCAACAGCATATCTGCACTACACACGTCGATTTGGACCTCTTCAACTCCCAAATTCTTATCCCCTCACCCAATAGGGGTCCGGGCCGAGGATACTCCGTGTTTTAGGCTAGCTTTTAGGCTTAGTCTCCAGCTCTGGGGGACACATCTGGAAGGCAATGCTTTGACATGGCTGGTCCTGATGTTCACCCTTTAGTTGGGATCTCTGGGATGTGCCTTCTAGGAGATCGGGGAGGCAACGCTCAGTCGGGGCTGGCCCTGTTTCTCTTTTCCCTGGGACAGCCCGGAAGGCAATGCTTTGACACGGCTGGTCCGGGCTCGTTTCATGGGATGGGGGGCTTTTCCTGAGATCCTTAAAAACCTCTTGCTAAGTGCTGCTAGTCAATCCTTAGACGCTGTACTTGCTTGGTTGTGACTACTTAACCTGTGAATCTTAGCCCTGACCTGGTCTAAACCCTTTCTGACCTTAAATACAAAAACCTTAACCCGAGACCTACGGATTACTTACCTGGAACCTGGAATGGAAACCTCAAAACCTACCTGTAATCCGGAGAACATAAATACGTGAAGGGGAAACCCTTAAAACTTACCTTAAAATTAAATATTTAAACCTGAAAAACTTACTTCAAAATCCCAAAACCGGGGCCTACTTAAACACAAAAACCTCGATAAGTACTAGGGACCTACCTACCTAAAAGTAGAACCTAAAACTTAAACTGTGACACACCGCGAGGTCTGATCAACCTCGGGGGGCCGCCCTTGGATGAGGGTGTCTAGTGATAATGGCCGAAACACCCGATGATTCCAGGGTCCACTACTGAAGATGTGTCTTTAAAAATTAGATTAAAAAAACCAGATCAGTCCGAAGAACAAAAGTCTTTATTGACAATCAATTAAATATCAGTACAATAAATGTATCCTCAATGGATTATGGACCAAAAGACAAATCAATACGTGATATCTATACTTAAACAAGTTAAATACAAAAGTCTGTTTTAGACTTAGAGAGTTACTAATGACGGGCGTGGGCCAGAGCATTGCTTTTGACTCTCTATCAACAAAAGCCCAAGGTAAATAAGGTTTAAGATACATCAGTTACTAACCCTTAAACCTAAACCTAAACCTAACACTAAACCTAACCCTAAGGTCAGTAAGGTTTAATGATCTGATAGATCATTTACTAACCCTAAAAACCGAAGCTTCAACCCTAAGGTGTAAGCAAGGTTTAAGGACATACATCTGTTACTAACACTTAAACCTAAACCTAAACCTAACACTCAACCTCCAACCCTAAGGTCAGTAAAGGTTTAATGATCCGATAGATCATTTACTAACCCTAAACCGAAGCCTAAACCTAACCCTATAAGTAGGGGTTAAATTAACCCTAAAACCTAAACCTAAACCTAACACCCGATGATGTCAGGGTTTTCTACTGAAGAGATGTCTCTAGACTGGACTCGGGTGATAAATCAGTGTAAACAAAGTCTGTATAGACAAACCAAATATGAGAATTTTTAAACAGAGGAAATAAATTCTATAAACCAATTAATATGATACATTCACCCCCTAAAAATTACAATTAGAAGAAACAAAGTCTCTATAGACAAATCAAGTGGGGTACATCCACCCCTTAAAAAGTTAAAAACAGAGTTAATGCAGTATAGACTTGGAGAGTTGCTGATGACGTGCGTTGGCCAGTGCATTGCCTTTGACTTCTCTAACTATACACTCAACTGTAGTGTATAGGGAGGGTCATCGAGAGAATTTCAAATACCTAACTAGCTAGCTCCGAACAACGAGCTCTCCAGATCCCTGGTTTATCACCATGACAACTCCAGAGGAGCTGCCATCACCTACAACAGAAGAGGAGACGCCCATCTTAAAGAAGAACAAGACCCAGCTATCAGGAATCCTCCGCCTCCCCTCTCTTCTCCTCCCTCACTTCTCTCCCATCCCTGGGGGGGGGAGGGAGAGGCAGGGCAACAGCCCGATCCGAGGGGCAAATGGCTCACCCAACTGGGGTGCCCATGCCTGGCTCTGCCTCTTCTTCCGTCCACAGCTCCTGTCCCTTAACATAAACCTAAACCTAAGGCCAGTCATATGATTTTGGCCCCTGGTGGACAAAGATGGTAGTGCAGCGCAACTGTTGCAAACCCAAGTCTCACACTAGGACAAGGTTTTTATTAAACAGAGTGCTCAGCCAACAGACTGAACACACTAAGCCTAACCAGAAGGCCAGACACAGGATTTTGACCCTGGTGGACAAGGATGGTAGTGCAGCGCAACGCTGCAAACCCAAGTCTCACACTAGGTAGCAGTTTTCATTTAACAAAGTGCTCAGCCAAAAGACTGAGCACACTGCGCCTAGCCAGAAGGCCAGACACAGGATTTTGACCCCTGGTGGACAAGGATGGTAGTGCAGCGCAACGTTGCAAACCCAAGTCTCACACTAGGTCACAGTTTTCAAACACAGTGCTCAGCCAACAGACTGAGCACACTGCGCCTAACCAGAAGGCCAGACACAGGATTTTGACCCTGGTGGACAAGGATGGTAGTGCAGCGTTACAACGTTGCAAACCCAAGTCTCACACTAGGTCACAGTTTTACGAATACAGTGCTTCAGCCAACAGACTGAGCACACTGCGCCTAGCCAGAAGGCCAGACACAGGATTTTGACCCTGGTGGACAAGGATGGTAGTGCAGCGCAACGTTGCAAACCCAAGTCTCACACTAGGTCACAAGATTCATTTAATACAGTGCTCAGCCAACAGATTGAGCACACTGCGCTAGCCAGAA
>JAWCTZ010001073.1:0-25187 GCA_036850595.1 Rhyacichthys aspro | reverse complement strand
AACATGAACCAGGACACATGGGAATTTGACCGCCTGCTCTGTCTGTGCCCAGGGTAAAGCATCTCATCAGTCTCCTGCTGGCTTGTTACGCCCACTGCCCATCCCTAGTCGTCCCTGGTCCCCCATCGCCCTGGACTTTGTACCGACCTCCGTCTGAAGGTAACACAGTTATTCTCACAATCGTTGATCGTTTCTCCAAGTCTGTTCACTACGTGCCTCTTCCTAAACTCCCTTCGGCTATTGAGACTGCCAAGCTATTAGTCCACCACTGTTCAAGATACGTGGGATTCCTCGACGTGGTGTCGGACCGGGACCCCAGTTTGTTTCTCAGGTTTGGAGGGAGTTCTCAGAGCAGTGGGCCACGGCTAGCTTTCCTCAGGCTATCATCCCCAGCCCAACGGCCAGACAGAGCGAGCAACCAGAACCTCGAATCTGCCCTTCGTTGCGTCGCTGCCCACCACCCGGTCTCCTGGAGCATTCAGCTCCCTTGGATCGAGTATGCCCACAACTCCCTCGTCTGCTCCGCCACAGGTATGTCCCCTTTCATGTGTTGCCAGGGCTACCAACCACCCCTGTTTCCTGAACAAGAGGCGGCAGTGGCGGTCCCCTCCGTCGCGGAACATCTCCAGAGGATGCGGGCGGTGTGGAAGGCCGCCAAGGCGGCACTCTCTCGCACGGCTGAGAGAAACAAGCGACTCGCTGACTCTCACCGTTCTCCTGCTCCGTATCGTCCCGGCCAGAGGGTGTGGCTGTCACGCGATCTTCCTCCTGTCGACGTAAGCTCTCCCCGTCGGGGCCGTTTGAGATTCTGAAGTTCATTAACCCCTCCGTTGTCAGACTCAAACTACCGGACTCCAGAAGATCCACCCACGTGTCCCTGTTGAAGCCCGTCAGCACCAGTGAACTGTCCCCTCCAGCCGTCGCCCCTCCACCCCCCCAGCTAATCGACGGCCATCCTGCGTTCACCGTCTGATTCTGGATGTCCGACCCCGTGGGAGGGGTTTCCAGTATCTGGTGGACTGGGAGGGTTATGGCCCAGAGGAGCGGTCGTGGATCTCTCGGGCCCTAATTCTGGATGACTCTCTCCTCCGGGACTTCTACGAGGCTCATCCGGATAAGCCCGGTGGACCGCCAGGAGGCGGTCGTTGAGGGGGGGGTACTGTGGTGGTTGGTACTTTTGTGGGCTTTTGTTTTGTTGTCACTGTTTTTGGGTTTGTGTTTATGTTGGGTAACTTGTTTTGGTTCTCCCTGAGGCACCCTTTCCCCGCGGCGTTGAGGAGTGATTGGAGACACCTGTCTCTGCTTTACAATCAAGCCTCCCCCAACTGAGGCCAGCAGAGACACTCCTCGACGCCAGAGTATACAGATCACCTCCGTGGTATCAGCTTGGCTCTTCTTCAGTGTTGGTAATATTTCTCGTGACCAATTGACATTGTGTTTTACCTGTGCCTCTCTTTGTGTGTTTTTCAGTGCCTCCTGTTGCCCTCACAGCCCAGCACTCTCCAGCAGTTCTCTTTGTTTTTTTTGCACTTGTGATTTTGGTTGTGAACCCCCTGCACCTGTGAATTAAACTGTCTTTACCTGAACCGTTTCCGCTCCTGGGTCCTACTTACTCCCCACACGCTTCAACTTTTAATCAAATTACCAATGGATTAGCAATGGATTATAATAAGAAGAAATTAATTACGGTACTTTTAACAGATTACTTTTTTAATTCTCTCCCATCCATGTGCCTGTGGCAGCTGCTAGCTAGTTAGTAATTAGCTATGACCTTGGACCCCATTATACCATAAAAACCAGAAAAGTGTAAAAGTCTGATGATTCATTGATTATATGAATAAATTTGAAGTATAGTAAAATATAGTAAAAAAATATAGTAAAATTTGAAGAAATTACTTAAGATAACTGATCACTGCTTTTTCATGTATGTGCCTGTTGCAGCTGCTAGCTAGGTAACGACAAGGGTGTAACAGGGGACCCCATTAAACCATTAAAACCAGAAAAGTGTAAGTCCCATAACTTTTAGTTTAAGAAAAAATGACCTGTCTAGAATATTTACTTGATTATTTTGCAGATTTATTATTATTTTAAAATAAAACTATATTAAACTGATTAAATAAACTGATTGAAAAGACTTACCTTTAACACCGGTCCCACTTCCCAAAACCAACGTGAAATGTCTTTATTTGTCTGTCCCGTTATCTTCTCCAGTTGATGATGAAGTTTAGTAGTCCATGTCTTAATTCTTCATTTGTCATTTAGCAGCTAATTAAAAGCTTGGTTACAGCAGAGGACTGTGTGTGTTTTTATTACCATTGTGAGGATTGTGTGTGTGTCCGTGTGTGTAAGTGCAGTACCAGACTCTACCACTAGAGGCCGAAACTGAGCAACTTCTGGCACACACACTTATACACACTAAGTTGGTTTTTGTCACTTCTGGGGATGATAAAAAAAATCGTTCAGGACATTATTTAGACCCTTTTTTTCTTTTCTTTTTTTTGTTAAACCAAATATACAGTTAATTAAATAATACAATTTAAAAAAATTTTTGGTCCCCCTCTTCGCGAGTGTGCTGTCAGGTGGCGGTGCCCACAAGGTAATAAAAACAGGCGCGCGCTGTCATTCACACACACACACACACACACACACACACACACACACACACACACACACACACACACACACACACATACTCATAGAACTGTAGTTACATCAGGTAATAATTTCTCTTTTCGCTTGTCGTCTCCCGGTGGCTAACAAATGGGTGCGCTTCACGTCTGAAGTGCAGTGTGTTTGATGTATATTTCAAATAAATCGATTTAAAAGAGGTCTTTTGCCTCATCCCTAAGTTTACGCATTTAATATCCCATGAAGTGATCGTATATCATGCAAAATGTTGTAAATGATTGTGTTCTCTATATCCGAAAGGAGCACAAAAAGTTTCTACCATTAAAACTAGCTTTGTTTGTCTGGATTGAACATAAAGGGAGCTGGTGGGTGAGGAGTGGTTGAGGGAGCTGAGGGAGTTGGGTGCTGGTGGAGTGGGGGGCAGTGACGTGTCAGCACGCTACGGTTCTGATCAGCACTAAACTCAAAGCCAATCAGATGTCCTTTACCTGTTGACAAGTGGACGTTTCAGCCGCTGCAGTTGCTTTTTCACAACTGTGGCCTCAGGGTAATAATAATAATAATAATACATTTTATTTGTAGTGCACTTTACATTCGGTGAACAAATCTCAAAGTGCTACATAAAAACAAGCATACATAAAAGAAGAAAAGGAATGATAAAAATATAAATAAAACAGCCTAACTCGGCCTATGGAAGGGCTAAGAATAGGCTTTTTTAAACAGAAATGTCTTTAGTTCTTTTTTGAAAGCTATTACAGTCTGTGGGGCCCTAAGGTGGTCTGGGAGGGCATTCCACAGACGAGGAGCTGCAGACTCAAAGGCCCTATCACCCATGGTTTTGAGCCTTGTCCTGGGAGGGAGCAGACGGTGCATGTGGCCTGACCGGGTTCTGGTGCTGGTGTGAGGAGTGAGGAGTTCTGTGAGGTAGGTGGGGGCGTCACCGTGCAGACAGTGATGGGTGTGAAGGAGGACCTTGTATTCTATACGGAGGTGTATGGGGAGCCAGTGAAGTGTGCGGAGGATAGGGGTGATGTGTTCGTATTTCCGCACCCTCATCAAGATCCTGGCAGCGCTGTTTTGAATGTACTGGAGCTTTTGGACGCTCCTGCCAGGAATCCCGATGAGGAGTGCGTTGCAATAGTCCAACCTGGAGGAGACAAAGGCATGGACGAGCTTCTCTGCAGCAGAAAAGCTAACATTTACTCAGCTATTCAGGTAGCTAAACACTTTCCCATTACTCAATAAAAAGTCCATCTGGGTCTTTTCAGCTTGTGTTAATGGGATATGTGTAAAAAGACGATGCTGCTTTACACTTTAGTCAAAGAAAAACAAACAGCACGGACTTCGTGGCTGCAGCACATAACAACGAACAAAAAACGAAACTTAACTTTTGTAAACAAACCGTAACGACTACTTACGCCACTAGATGGCATTAAAAACCAGTAATCAAAACAGGTTCCATTACACTCCCCGCCTGGCATCTTTAAGAGATGCCACTACATTAACTGTCCATACTAGGGGGAGATAAAAGAAGGATTAGCTCAGAGATTGGTCGGCTGAACGTCTTGAGGCCTTGTTGTCTTGCAATTGTCACATCTACTTTCCTTACCAATCCATCCTTGCTAGGGTATGTCTTCTCAATTACTCCCATTGGCTATTCATTGCGCTTGGCATTAGAGTCCCTGAGGAGAACGTCATCTCCTTCCTTGAGGTTGGGTTTCCTTGTCAGCCACTTTTGTCGTCCTTGTAAGGTGCACAGGTATTCTTTACGCCATCTTGACCAGAAGGCGTCTGCCAAAACTTGAACTCTCTTCCATTGACTCTTAAAAATGTCTCTATCTGAGAGACTGTCTGGGACAGGAGGGGGAGCTCCTGTCTTTTGTGTTAGAAGCATAGCTGGGGTTAAGACTAGAGGAGCTTCTGGGTCAGTAGAAATCGGGATCAGGGGTCTGGCATTGACAATGGCTGTCACCTCAGCCATAAGAGTCACTAAGATTTCATGGGTGAGCTGGGAATGCTTTACATCTAGGAGCAAGGCGTCTAAAATACGTCGAGAAACCCAGATCATTCGCTCCCATGTCCCGCCCATGTGTGACGCGTGGGGCGGATTAAACTCCCAGGTGCATCTCTGTTCGTTCAGATAGTCTTTGATGACAGGATCAGCGTCCTGTGGTGACAGTTTCAGTTCATTACAGGCGCCAATAAAGTTAGTCCCTCTGTCAGACCTGAGTTGTTTTTCAGGTCCACGAATAGAAAAGAATCTCCGTAGGGCACTAATAAAGCTGGAAGAGCTCATTGTTTCCACAACCTCTATGTGAATGGCTCTAGTGGACATACAGGTAAACAGCACTGCCCACCTTTTGTTGTTGACTTGGCCTCCACGTGTGCGTCTTGTCACAATTTTCCAAGGACCAAAGACGTCTAGGCCCACATAAGAGAATGGTGGGTCCATTTTGAGCCTTTCTCCGGGCAAGTCAGACATGAGCTGATGTTCGGACCACCCACGTAGCCTTCTGCAGTGAACACACTTGTGAATAATACTGCTGATAAGCCGCTTTCCTCCAACTAACCATATACCACTGGCGCATATGGCTCCTTCCGTTAGGTGCCTTCCTTGGTGTTTCACTTTCTGGTGGTGATAGCGCACAAGTAGGATAGCTATATGATGTTTGTTGGGGATTATGAGAGGGTTTGTCTTGTTCTTATGCAGGTAAGAATAACGTAGGCGTCCTCCTACTCTCAGGAGGCCTTCACTGTCGATGAATGGATCGAGTCTGAGAATAGGGCTGTTCTTAGGGAGACTTTGTTCCATCTCGATGGCTGAAACTTCTTGTGAGTAGCACTCTTGCTGTACTGTGCGAATGATTAAGCGCTCTTCTTTGTCCATTTCTGTAGAAGAGACATTGCTACAATAATGCCAGCCGTTACAACTACTACTGTTATTGTGTGAGAAGCTTCCCGCGATATGGATAAGTCTGGCGACTGCTTTCAGGAGGGATTTCCAGTTTGAAAAACGTTGGAAACGATGTAATGGAAATTTTGTCATTGATACAGTCATACAATTGGGAAACCTAACATTTCTTGTAAGATCATTTGAATCTGTTTTACTTTTGCCAAATGCCATAATCTGTTTAGGTCTGCTCAAGAATGATTTTACATCTAAGAGTGAATCAAATTAGCACATACATGTTAATTAACATATCCCCTACCCAACAGCTCCCTTTTCCTTTTCTCCCCAATAGCTCTTTGTAATGTATGATCATCTATTGTTTTTCCTTTTGTTTCAAACTTCCTTAACCCTTTTGTTTTCTCCCCACCTATCATTAGGCCCGAGCCCCACACCGGTGGCGAGGAGCCTATTGGAACTGAAAAGTGCGCGAAGCGCACTAATGAACTAAATGCGCGAAGCGCACTAATGAACTAAGTGAATGACGAGCGCAGCTCGTCATTCACCATGGCCCACACCAGCACTGTGTTCGCAACATTCCGAACTCTTGGTTGCCGTCGGCAACGCATATTTGAGATCGTAAACGTGCGCACATGACTAAATGCGTGAAGCGCACTTACGCTCGTCAATCACTATGGACCTCACGAGCACGTTCGTCGACTCGTGCGCTCTCTCTCTATATATAGATAGGTTGCTATCGGCAACGCATTATTGGATCTGTTAGAGTTCTTCATTATTATTTTTATTCTTTTTTTTCATCCTCTATTTGCCCATTTTTAGGATGCTTCCCGTGAACGAAAACTCACGAAAATTGGCATGGACCGCCGTCCCGGCGAAAAATCGTATATTTTGTGCAAAACAGAAAAAACGAATAAAAAGTGGCGCGACAGCGCCCCCTGGAGTGAGACCCCTATGGGATGTCCTGAGAGTCAAGTTCGTCGTAGACGAATGAAATTCGGAGTGATTATTTGTTATGTCAGTACAGGCAAAAAATTATATTGTGATGGAGCAACGCGACCAACAGGAAGTCGGCCATCTTGGATTAAACTTTCAAAATAAGATTTTTGTAAAAATCCCACCCCTCGAACTTGAACGAACTCGTCTCAGGGCGTTTAACCCAACGACACCAAACTCGCTCCACATCATCTAGACAAGTGGCCCATTAAAAGTTGTTGAAGGTTTTGTAGAATATTAAACGGTGTTGCCGCGGCAACGCTGCGACTTTTCGTTACGTTTTCGCTGCTCGCCACCAAAAATGAAAGTGTTATAAATCGCACAAATTTTGTCCGATTTGGCTCAAATTTGAATCATTTGCTCAGTCCCGGGCCCTGAACAGATTTAAATGGGAAAATTCAGGATGGGTTCGATAGCGCCCCCTGCAGAGCAAAAAAACCTTAAAAAACATATTTGTATGGGGCAAAAAAAAATTTTTTTATCTTAGACAAACGAAATTTGGTACACGTGTCCCTCACATGACCCTGATCAAAAAAGCCAATGATGGGCATACCCCAGCTCCAATCGTGTATCCATGGTAACGCCACAAAATCTTCCCGTTTTCCAATGGGACGTCCCAAAACTTACTTTGTTGTAGATTTATGAAATTTGGCACACAGTTGCAACATCCCGAGTTGAACAAAAAATTATATTGTGGCCACGCCCCCTGACCAACAGGAAGTCCGCCATCTTGGATTGATCATGTGACCAACCGATTTGCACCCTTCGTACTTTAACGAACTCGTCTGAGGGGGTTTGACCGAACGACTTGAAAATTGGTGAAAATGATCCCGAGAAGTGTCTGATCAAAAGTTGTTGAAGGTTTTGTAGAATATTCAACGGTGTTGCCATGGCGACCCTTCAAATTTGGCTATTTTTGGAGTATTGGCCACAAACTCTGACATAACTTACACATACTTTTACCGATTTGGCTCAAACTTAAAATGTTTGATCGTTTTCTTAAAGGGCCCCGTCAGAATTTTTAGGAAACAACCACGGCACCAGCACCCGGTCACGACCCCACGACCTCGGCACCAGCACCGGGTTGCCACGGCGAGGGCCGATCATCGCCGCTTGCGGCTATATTTTGTTTTGTGTTTGATGTTACCCCTATATAATACTGGTCTGAACCGAAAGGCAGGGTCCAACTTCATTCTCACCGTGACTCTGTCACTGGATGGTTGGAACTTTCTCTGCCGAGAAATAAAACACTGGCAAGCCTTTATTTCACAAACTCATCGGCACCCGAGTCTTTTTTTTTGCCGTAACAATTTGGTGTCAGAAGTGGGATTCCTCGAAGCGATCGTCCAGGACAGAGAGCGGACAGGGACTAGCCATCCTGGGGAGCGAGTCCATACAGATGAGAGAGCATCTTGGCTGCTGCGCCAGACGGGAGGACTGACTGCTGGTCGGAATCTTGTCTACGAACTCAGTTATAATTTGTCAACTGGTGCCTGGTGAGGTTTTGAAATATTGGCCTTTTTTAAATTTTATTTTATTGGGGTTTGTTTTTTTTGTTAGTTGTTTACAACACTGGATACAAATTGTAATCTTCTTCATTATATCAATTATTAGGACCTAATTGCTTTTCCCACTAGAATAGAGCATAAAAAAAAAAAAAAATTAAAAAAACTTGAGTTGGACTCAAGAACTGCGTTGGACGCAGGAAAACGGGTTGGACCCGTGAAACAAAAGGGTTGGACCTATTAATGTAAAACTAATGAAGGGATATATACATTAGAATGAAGGGACATATACATTAATATGAAGGGACATATACATTAATATGAAGGGACATATACATTAATACTGTGTTTTATAACAGCTTATTTTATTACAAGTTTTACATTAATACATTGTGCTAAAAACTGTGTAGGCGTCCACTAGTAGTGGCGTGATATTGCACAACATGCTTTGTTCCTCTGTTCAGGGAGTGGATCAGACCACAATGCTCAAGGCCACACCAACGGCCTTCTGGAAAAATACTGACCACTGGGCCAATCACGAAGAGACACGCTTGCTTAATGCTAAAACAATAACAGCCCATCTCTAAGGTGGAGCTTAGATAAGGTGTACCATAAAAATCTGTATTCCATGATTTTCTGTTGTTCTTCCTTGTGCCTTTTGTTTGTACTGGTTGAACCCTGCAGCTGTAGAACATTGTAAAAGGGCAATACAATTTTTGGACGCAAATCTCTTGATTCCTGGTCTTCTTTTCCGATCTCAACTGAACACGCACAGCTGCTCTGGGCACTGAAAGCGGGTGCCTAACAGTTTTAATGGTGACCCCGACGTGATTTCTAACGAGTTTTGCAGAGTTTTAGCGCGAGGAAATTGACGACTCCGGACGGCAGGGACCGCGACAAGGGTTCTGCGATCGTGTTCGTGAAAATCTGAATCAACAGACGGCGTTCTACTCTCGACTCCACTTCAGGCCTGAAACTAACAAAGGTGAGCAGAACCCCTGTTTGTAATACACAAAATTTCTGCTATTGAATACTGTAACATTTTGAGTGGAGTAGATTGTTGAATAAAGTCCTAAAACTGTTAAAAGTAGTCACGAATAGTGCGTGGTTGGACCACGGTGCGTTTGGAACACAGTTAAGGCCAGTTGGACTGTGCCCAAAAGCGGTCGGACCACTAGTTAAAAGTTACAGTGCGTTCGGAACGCAGTTAAGGCCAGTTGGACTGTGCCCAAAAGCGGTCGGACCGCTAGTTAAAAGTTACAGTGCGTTCGGAACGCAGTTAAGGCCAGTTGGACTGTGCCCAAAAGCAGTTGGACTGCTAGTTAAAAGTTACAGTGCGTTCGGAACGCAGTTAAGGCCAGTTGGACTGAGCCCAAAAGCGGTTGGACCACTAGTTAAAAGTTACAGTGCGTTCGGAACGCAGTTAAGGCCAGTTGGACTGAGCCCAAAAGCGGTTGGACCGCTAGTTAAAAGTTACGGTGCGTTTGGAACGCAGTTAAGGCCAGTTGGACTGAGCCAAGCGGTTGGACCGCTGATTAAAGCGATTGGATCGCTGTTCGCACGATGGTCGTGTGTATTTGAGTGTGTATAATATTTTATGTATTTTGAGTGTAATATTTCATGTATTTTGAGTGTAATTTTGTGTAAAGTACGCGGTCGGACCGTGTTACAAAGTTCGGAGGAAGCTCGGGAGCGCGCTTGCGGAAGTCATGAGAGTCCGGTAGATTTTATTGAAAACGTCTAAAAATTATTAGAATTAAAGCCGGTTGAGAGAAAAAGACCAAGGTTAAATTCTAATCTGATTAATTTGAACCATACACCAAATTTGATTGATAAATCTGCCTTCTTCTATCTTGGGTGTGGCACTTCCTGGTCTACGAGGATCGGAACCAGACTTATCTGTTTCCGGGTTTTGGGTCTCTATATTGTCTGATTGTGTTGAGATTCATCCGCCGCGGTGAATCTCCAAGTGTTTTTGAGTTCGTTTTAAGAGGTTTTGGGGTTTTATTGTGCGAAACTGTGTGAAAGGTTAAAAAGACTGTGGAAATGGATGATGAGTTTCAGCGTGAGTGTGAGGAGTATGGGTGTGAACCGCACTGGAACCAGATGTTTGCTGGAGTGGCGCGCCAGATTCTCGCCTGTTTAGCGCCCACCATGTGTGAAAAAGCTAAAACACGGTTGCAGAGTATGTGGTTGAATCTGAATAAGAAACGTATTGTGGGTGAGAGAGGAGATCACAGTTATAGTGATCTGGCTGAGAGATTACAAGTGTTGGAAAAGCAGTTAGCGAAAGCGATGTATGAGAGAGAGAAAACAATGGAAAGCCTTGGTATGTTGCAGAGAAGGAAAGAGAAGCGTGAATGTGAGAATCAGAGAAAGGATTATACTGTGGTACATCAAATGGTGATGGCGGCGACGGCCCTGGCGGCCGTAGACGCGGGATCTTGCCCTAAAAAGTCCAAAAACCCGTTTGTGGACGAAACTCCGTACAATGGCTCCTCGCCCTACGCTGTGTCCAGCAGCACTGGCATGGGAACAGGAAGGACGGCGCTCCGAGTCAGGGGCGGAGTTGTGTTCTGATTCTCCTCCCGCTTACTCAGCGGAGTCCGACACTGCCCCCATGTATCCGGTGTTGAGCGTAGCAGGCAGAGTCATGCTTGACTGTGAAAAGGGAGACAAAGCTGGTTCATTTCCGGATAATCTTACGGATGCATTGGCGCAGTTCCTCAATAAGACTGTGATTGAGAGAGCAGTTAAAAAACATCAAGAGGAATTACAGAAACAGGTGACGGAGAGTCACGACCAACTTCATGAACGAATGAGGAAGTTAATGAAGGATCAGGCGGCGGAAATGGCAGATAAAGAACACCAAATTCATCACTTAAGAACCCAACTGGCCGCTGGTGAGACTGACTCCAACGACCCAGACTATAGACCCCCACCGGCACAGACAGAAATAGCAGAAAAGTGGTTAAAAGCAACAGACACTGTATTTGATACACCAGCCCAAATTCAGTATGACAAAAAGGAGGAAGCGGCTAAATCCAAACCCGAATTTATGGGAGCCGAACCCAAAACATATATTGACACAAAGGAGGAAGCGGTTAAATCAAAACCCGAATTTGTGAGAATTGAACCCAAAACACATATGTATAGAGAAGACGCAGACCCCTGTGGGGGCCAAACCACTTCCTCACTGCTGTATCCCGACAACTCACAATTGTTCACACTGGACCAATGGTTTCCCTCAACACTACAAGACACACAACACTCAAGCTCACAACACTATGGGTGGGAACAGATTGCATATGAACAACGTCCAGTGGGAGGCAGAGAAACGGGTCGTCCTGGGGGCTTCCATCAGATGCCTCTGGTGGGGGCTCCGGGACGCAAACATTACAAACCATTTTCACTGACAGACATGCAACATGTGAAGGACAGTTTGCCCCCTCTGGCGGAGGGAGGTGCAAAGTGGATCTTCAAAATGACTGCATTGTTTAATGGACTGGACTTGACTGTAGCTGACGCCTGCAGAGTTATAGCCGCTTGTTGTACACATGCCGATTGTGCTGGTGTGCTGGCTAGGGCCAACATACAACGTTATGCACGTGAAGCCCCCCTGGCTTGTGCAGCTGAGGCGCTGTTTGGCGCCGTAAGACAACAGTTCCCCACACCATTGACTGCAATGCCCACTGTGTTTCCTTTCACTGACGGGACGGACCCACTGACATATTATGCTGACGCAGTACAGTCCTGGATCACACACACTGGTAACAACCCTGCACACATGGACACTGCATTCATGACTAAAGCTTTTAGAAATGCAATTGTGACTGGACTTCCTTCTTCTGTCGCCACAGCTTTAGAAGACGACCCAGACACTTTTGTTTGTGACGAAACACGATTCAAACACCTCCTGCAACACAGACTCACAAGACATAACAAACAAGTTAAAGCACATGACTTAGACGTGACAACAATGCAAAACCAACTGGTTAAACTCCAACTCTCTGAAGCCAGAGAAAAAGTAAATGACAAAAAGAAAGAAGAGGAAAATCAAAACACAGGGTCTCAAAATCAACCCCAAAATCAGGGGATTTATTGGCAGAGTGGATCAAATGGAAGAGGTAGAGGAAATTGGGGTGGTAACAATAGTTACAGGGAAATAACAGACAGAGGCACCAGGAGGGACCTCCCAGGGGTGGGGCATGCTTTCTGTGCGGGGACTCAGGCCATTGGGCAAAACAATGCCCCTAAATCGTCAGAACCAGGAAAACTACGGACCACAAGGTGGACACAGGGGTGGTCCGGCCCAGAGAGGGTTCAACAATGGCCCTCGAGGTGGAGGCAGAGCTCGACCCTGGCAGATGGGGGTTAATGGTGGACAATATCCTGCTAGGCAGTGGGACCAAGACTTTGAATAGGGGTGCCCAGAGGGACCAGGTGATGGCTCGGCAGAACCATTACTTCTAGCAAAAGTCGCTGACAGGAGACTGCTGATGTTGGCGGACTCGGGAGCCACTTTCTCATCCGTCTGCATTCCTCTGCCGCCGTCAGCTCCAAGCGGCTGACTGGTTTCTCGGGTCAACTCCAACATCTGCCATTCACCATACCCCTAAACACTGAACTGGCCGGCTATAAGTTCCTCCACCAGTTCATACACTCCCCGGACACTCCTGTAAATCTCCTCGGACGTGACATTCTTCTGAAAACTGGTGCGACAATCCTGTTTGATAACAATGGAATAACAGTGACATTTCCGAACAAAGTCCGATATGCCTGTAATATCACCCTTAGTGGAGACGAGGGACAGTGGTTGGTGCGGTCTGAGGTTCCCCCAGAGACTGCTGACATATACTGGTGTGCCCTGTCCCCTGAGAGTCCTTCCTCACACGGTGTTTTTTCGGTCTATTTAATCTGGAAAAATTTCATCCAAACTTTGGGTGACTATCATCCTCCAATTGATCCATTACATTGTACATTGTTTTACGACAGAAATCAGACTGTTGTTTATGCTGAGATGTTTAGGTCAATTGAGGGTGAAAACTGGGAACTAACCTCTTCTGTCATTTATGTTGGTCCAGAAGGTGTTGCAGCTGACTGTGAGTTGACTCCTGAACAGCTACCGTGGTACTGGATGGGAGACACCTCGGTTCCGCACATCTCTCTGGCCCTGGGACCTGGTCATGAGGCGAGAGAGCTCGGCCCCATGGTCAGACGGCTGAGTGGAGAGACAGACTGGACTAGCACGACTACACCTGACGTTATGTATAGTCCATCACAGAAATCACATCGTATCACTTTCACCCAACAAACACATGACCTGTCAGTTCTAGAACATCATGTAGTGTCTAGAGACCACGGACGTGAACTCACAGACCATGAACGGACTGCAGACATTTTGACAGAAATACCTGACTCACTATGGACTTCCTCTCCTTTTGATGTGGGTAACTGTTCAGCAATATCTCCAATTGTAATTGAACTAACCTCTTCTATTCCCATTTACAAGCCTCAGTATCCTTGGCCTGAGGCAGCAGACCAGGGCATGGAAGACACCATCTCGGGGTTATGGGACGCTGGAGTCTTGGAAGAATCAACTTCTCCATATAATACTCCGTTAAGACCTGTACCCAAAGCGGACGGTGAGACTTACAGAATGGCTCATGACTTGAGAGCCATCAATGACGTGACAAAGACTCCACTTCTGGCTGTACCTGACCCTCATAGATGTCTGACTACTTTAGGCCCTGACTTGAAATGGTTTACTGTGATTGACTTGGCAAATGCATTTTTCTGTCTTCCACTGGCTCCTGAATCAAGACCATTCTTCGCATTTAGGTACAAGGGTTGCAAGTTGCAGTACACACGGCTACCACAAGGCTTTAAAAACAGCCCAGGTATTTTCAATCAGACACTTCTGCACATGTTGTCGTCGTTTGATATTGTTCCAGGTTGCAAACTGGTGCAATATGTGGATGACCTCCTCATTGCTGCTCCTGACGCTGACTCCTGTCTCCAGGTAACAAAACACCTCCTCATACGTCTACATGAATTTGGGTTCAAGGTTTCCAGAAAGAAGCTTCAGTGCTGCAGAACCACTGTGACATTCCTGGGCAGACGTCTTTCTGCTCATGGTTTGTCTATGTCTCTGGAGCATCGATCTTCTATCCTGCATCACAAAAGACCGGAGACTGTAAGAGAAATGTTGTCATTTCTAGGTCTCTGTGGGTACAGCAGGAACTTCGTTCCTGACTTTTTGATAAAAACATCACTTTTGAGAAACCTCGCAAAAGAACAGGGTTTTAAAAATTTCTCTGCCCAACTGACTTGGACTTCTGACCATGACGCAATGTTCAGGACTCTTGTGCAAGACATGTCCGCAGCCTCTACACTGGCATCGCCTGATTACACTCAGGATTTCCACCTGGACATCTCCTGCAAGGATGGACTCGTGCACGGCTGTCTCTATCAGAAAGAACATGGACACAGACGAATCCTCATGTACGCGAGTGCATCACTGGACAACGTCGAACTGAGACAGCCTCCATGTACTCAAAACGCGGCTGGTCTGGCTAGACTGGTCGACAGAACTGCACATCTTGTTATGGGGTACCCCTTGATCATACACACTGACCATAGTGTTTCATCCTTTATTTTGTCCTCAGCTTTCACTATGTCCGCTCTTAGACAAGAAAAACTTCTCCATTATTTCTTTCTTTACAGCTATCGGCATTGTGCTGCTTGTTCTCTTTCTGCTTGTTTGTTGCTGTATTCCATGTTTTAGAGTTCTCCTGTCTCGCATGATTACTTCCCTCATGCCTAAGGGCAACTATGCTGTTATTCTGACCCCGACACCTGAGGAAGGTGAGCCTCTGGACGGGTCTTACTTGACCACTCTGGCGTAAATGATGTTTTATGTTTTCTTTTGCCTTTTATATTTTATATTTTATATTTTATATCTACGTGTTGGTAATTTTATGTTTGAACTTAGAGGTTTAGTTGTTTGGTTTACTCTTGGTTTAGGTTTTGTTTTTGGGGATTTTGATATATTGTTTTACTTCTACTTACATTTTGGTTGTGTTCTAGTTTCACTAGAACATGAGGGGGAATGAAGGGATATATACATTAGAATGAAGGGACATATACATTAATATGAAGGGACATATACATTAATACTGTGTTTTATAACAGCTTATTTTATTACAAGTTTTACATTAATACATTGTGCTAAAAACTGTGTAGGCGTCCACTAGTAGTGGCGTGATATTGCACAACATGCTTTGTTCCTCTGTTCAGGGAGTGGATCAGACCACAATGCTCAAGGCCACACCAACGGCCTTCTGGAAAAATACTGACCACTGGGCCAATCACGAAGAGACACGCTTGCTTAATGCTAAAACAATAACAGCCCATCTCTAAGGTGGAGCTTAGATAAGGTGTACCATAAAAATCTGTATTCCATGATTTTCTGTTGTTCTTCCTTGTGCCTTTTGTTTGTACTGGTTGAACCCTGCAGCTGTAGAACATTGTAAAAGGGCAATACAATTTTGGACGCAAATCTCTTGATTCCTGGTCTTCTTTTCCGATCTCAACTGAACACGCACAGCTGCTCTGGGCACTGAAAGCGGGTGCCTAACAGACCCTTTAAAAGTAACCGGTAGGGACAACTTGGGAGCGTCAAGTATGTAAGACGTGTCTGCAGGAGCTCCGCAGGAATGTGACGGTTTAAACTTGTTTTTTGCATGATTTATCGAGACATTTTTGACACCAACAGTTATTGGTAACGTCTACACCACGTTCGTGCCTAACACGTTTTGGTAACTTCTTTAAACCATGGCAAGCCGAGGAAAACCCGATACCTCTAAGGTAGGCCGCAGCAAGCCACGCCTGTCACCTGAGCCCGAGGCTGCCCCTGTACCCGATGCTAACGACCGCTTGCTAACGCGTATGGAGGCAATGTTGGAGGATATGCGCTCAGATCTTGTGAGGAAATTTGGCGACATTGTATCTGAAGCAGTGAAAAGGGAAATTACAACTGCCCTTGCCCCACTGGAGGCTAAATTTATATCGCATGATCAGACTATTGCAGACCTTGAACGCTCAGCTAATGACCACGATGACAAGCTAACTACCCTGGAGGCTACCGTTAGCTCGCTAACGGATCTGGTGGATACCTTATCAAAAAAATGTGAGGACTTGGAGGGACGCTCTAGGCTGAATAATGTACGTGTGGTCGGTGTCCCAGAGGGGTCTGAGGGAACCCGCCCAACGGATTTCATCGCAACGCTATTACAGAATTTACTCGGCCTGGACAATAAACCTGTGTTGGACCGCGCGCACCGGACCCTCCGCGCTAGACCTGCAGACGGGGAGCCCCCGCCTTTTGTTGTTAGAGTCAACACGTTTCAACAACGTAACGAAATCCTGCGTAAAGCCGGTGGATCTTCTCCTCTTTTTTATAATGGCAAAAGGATCTCAATTTTCCCGGATTTCACAACTGCAGTGGCCAAGAAACGGACTGCCTTTACCAAAGTTAAGAAAGCGCTTCACTCGTGCCCAGGTGTTAAATTTGGCCTTTTCTACCCAGCCATACTACGGATTACTCTTCCAAGTGGACAGGTCCAGAGGTTTGAAGACCCATCACTCGCCATGGACTTTGTTGAAAAAACATCCAAAACGTGGGGCCCCAGAAACAATTTAGATGGGCTATGTGTTATGATGGACATATTTAGGACTAACTGGTGCATTTACGAATGGGGATTAATGTAACTTTCATCACTTTGTGCTATTTGTGACGCAACATTTCTTTTGGTATTCTGCTATAATCAGTTTTGTATCCCCATTACAGTTAGACCTATTAACATATCACTTCCAGGTGTTGGATAATAGGTGGGTACAGTTACTATTTTTCTTAAAGCATATAGCCTATTTAGATTGAACTGTGTGCTTTGGTTTACTGATTGTTACCATTATTTTATGTGTAATTTTGTGATATTTATATATTTTTTTATTATTATTGTTATTATTTTTATATACTTGAAATAGGTGTCTTTTATTTGAGTTGAAATATTATCAAGCTGCACCTAAACGTATTTACTTGTCACACTCCATATGGAGGGATTTTCTTTTTTTTTCTTATCTCCAAGGGCCTTGAAGGCCAGGTTATGGGTATTTTTTGGGGGGGCTTGCATCCCGTTTGGGGGATGCTTCTGCGAGATGTTCAGTGTCACTGTGTTCTTTATGTTTGTTTGCCTCCAACTTTTCTCTTTTCTTCTCTTACTTTTTGGTTTTGCCAACCAAGTGCCCAGATTATTTGCTACATTGCTTGTTTATTTGACACTTTGCTATGTCTCCGTCTTTGATAGGACAGGACCTCCAGTTTACCAGTTTTAACTGTAAGGGGCTCAACAACCCTGTCAAACGCAGTAAGGTCTTACACCATCTTCACCAGCTGGGAGCGAAAGTTATTTTTTTACAGGAGACTCATCTCAAGAATCTAGAGCACTTAAAACTGAAGAAAGGCTGGGTAGGCCATGTCTACCATTCATCTTTCTCCGGTAAGGCCAGAGGAGCGGCTATTCTTTTGCATAAATCGGTTACGTTTGTTTGCGATCAGACTATTTCTGACAACAATGGCAGATATATTATTGTCACTGGCACGATTCAGGGCTTATCGTTCTTCCTCTAAGCCAGCTGTATCCTCTCGATCGGCCAAAACTATTCAATCCTTTATGCAGGAGTTTGCAATATCTGATGCATGGCGTTTTCTTAATCCTTCAAAAAGGGAGTACTCTTTCTTTTCACCTGTGCATTGTACGTTCACTCGCATTGATCTCTTCCTTATTGCTAATAGGCTGCTGCCATCTATGACTTTGTGTAGATACGATGCCATTGTTCTCTCTGACCATGCTCCGCTTTTAATGAATATTAAGTTAAGTACCTTATCGTCTGAACGTCCACTATGGCGGCTAAACACACGTTTTCTCTTAAACAATAGCTTCACTGACTTTATTTCAAAAAAGATAGATCCATTCTTGACTGTTAACAGAACACCAGGAATTTCAGCTTCCCTTGGGAATCACTAAAGGCTTTATTAGGGAGATAATCTCTTATAATAATTATGAGAATAGAATAAGAAACGAAAAGTTAACTAATTTAAGGCAACAAATTTCACAACTTGACAGTATGTACGCTGTCTCGCCTTCCCCAAATGTTTATAAAGAGCGCATCTCGCTACAATCTGAATTTGATGTACTTATGACTTACCGCACTACAGAACTTATGCTGCAGTCCGGCACAGTTTTTGAACATGGTGATAAGGCCGGCAAACTGCTGGCATACCAAATTCGTCAGGTGTCTGCCTCGCGACAAATCTCTCAGGTTCAAACAGATTCGGGTCTTACGACAAATCCATCTCAAATTAACCTCGCCTTTGAGAAATTTTATAGGTCATTGTATTCATCTGAATGTGCACCTACGGATGCTGACTTTGATCATTTTTTTGTTGATTTGGCTGTACCTACCGTTGATCAGGAAACTGCTGTTAACCTGGGAAAACCTATTACTTTGTTGGAACTGAATGCTGCTGTGCGGTCTCTTCAGGGAGAAGTGCCCGCCCCGACGGGTACCCTTCTGAGTTTTATAAGAAATTTTGGGATAAACTTGCGCCGCTATTATTAGACATGTATAATGAGGCTTTTGCCCTTGGAATATTGCCACAGACTCTCAATCAGGCCACTATCTCTCTTCTCTTGAAGAAGGGTAAAGACCCTCTTTCTTGTTCTTCCTACCGTCCAATAAGTCTTTTAAATGCAGATTTCAAGTTGTTATCCAAAGTTCTAGCTTTGCGCCTCGAGTCTGTTATACCCAGTGTAGTTCACGACCAGACTGGGTTTGTTCAAAATAGACATTCTTTCTGTAATATAATATTTATTTGCACTGGCAATTGAGCCACTCGCTATTATGCGCCGTTCCAGTCCAACTATTACAGGCATAGTGCGATATGGTCTGGAAGCAAAGGTCTCACTCTATGCCGATGATTTGCTCTTATATGTTTCGGACTTGCACAAATCTATTCCTGCTGCTCTGCGTCTGCTCTCAGATTTTGGTTGTTTGTCGGGATACAAGCTGAACTTGGGTAAAAGCGAGTTGTTTCCCATTAATGTAGCTGCTAAGACTTTTCCCCTGCATGATTTCCCTTTTAAGATAGCTGACGACAGTTTTACATATCTTGGAATTCAAGTTACACATAAACCGGAGGATTTATTTAAGGCCAACTTCTCCCCCTTGCTGTTAAAAGTTAAGGAAGATTTTGAGCGTTGGTCTTTGCTTGGGTTGTCCTTGGTGGCTCGTGTTAATTGTGTTAAAATGAATGTGCTTCCCCGTTTTTTATATCTTTTTTAATGTGTCCCAATCTTTCTAACTAGCTCCTTCTTTAGTCAGGTAGATTCTCTTATTTCGAACTTTCTTTGGGTGGGGAAGGTGCCTAGGCTGTCAAGGCAATTTTTGCAAAGACCTAAATTGTTGGGGGGGATGGCTTTGCCCAATTTTAGATAGGGCCTCCAATATTAGAGTTTTTATGTTGTGGCTTCATTGTGACACTTCCTCCCCCTCTGACTGGCTAGTTATGAAAACAAATTCTACAAAGCCTGTCTCTCTCATGGCTCTGCTGTATTCGCCAATACATACGTCAACCATCGTTTATGCAAAGAATAAAGTAGTTAAAATGTCTCTTAAGATATGGGTCCAATTTCGGCGCTACTTTGGCCTACAACTCCTGTCTCCTCATGCTCCTGTTGCGGCAAATCATGTCTTTTCTCCTTCGCTCACAGACAAAACCTTTGTAGCCTGGTCGAACCTTGGCATTCGGACTTTTAAGGACTTATTTCTTGGTAATATTTTTGCTTCCTTTCAACAACTCTCAGTTAAATTTGCTCTACCTTCACAACACTTTTTTAGGCATTTGCAAGTCCGCAGTTTTGTTCGTGGCAACTTTCCTACTTTCCCTCACTTGCCTGAGGATTCTGACCTAGACTCCTTGCTTTAGCCCAATCTAAGTCTGAAGGGGTCTATTTCAATCCTTTATAATCGGATAGCGTCCCTCCGTTCAAAGTCTTTAAGCTCAATCAAGACCCTCTGGGAGGAGGATATAGGGGAGGCTATCCCTGATGAGCTTTGGTCGCAAATTTTAACACGTGTACATAAGTCCTCCATATGTGCAAGGCATTGTCTTATTCAATGCAGCTTTTTGCATCGTGTTTATTATACCAAAGCTCGCCTATCTAAAATTTACAATACTATTTCTCCAACCTGTAATAGGTGCCAACAGTCCCCTGCAAATCTTATACATATGTTTTGGCTGTGCCCTCAGCTCAGGAGTTTTTGGAATGAGGTGTTCGTCGCTGTATCAGATGTGGTCGGCAGGAAAATTGATCCAGACCCCCTGAGTGCCTTGTTTGGGGTTTCTTCAGGACTGTCTCCTTTATCTCCCTCCCAGAAAAACTCTTTATCAACAACTCAACTATTATTGCAAGGAGGGTAATCTTACTTAAGTGGAAATCACCCCAACCTCCTACTTTTATACACTGGCTAAGGGATATTCTTTACTTTCTCAAACTTGAAAAAATTAGAATGTCACTACAAGGTTCCTCTGATAAATTTGCACAAATCTGGCAGCCACTACAACGATTGGTTGGACGAACTAACTTTCCCACTGTCCCGGACTAGTTTCTTTTGTGTTCTTTCCTCTGAGGCCCCTTTTTTGGTATATATGACTTGTGTTATAATATATACTTGATTATCTGGGTGTGAAATGGACTTGTCCGAAAAGGCTGTGCCTATTTATTTTTTTTCTATTTATTTACTTATTTTCATATTACTTTGAAGCAATTGGAGGCTGTTTGTGTGTTTACCACATGTTTATATGTCTTAAAGGGAATTGTACAGTTTGTTTTGTATGTATTGTGTAATGATGCATTTGTATGACTGTACAATTTCTGTTCAAAACCAAATAAACAAAGTTTGGCAAAAAAAAAAGTAACCGGTAGAAACTTGAGTTGGACTCAAGAACTGCGTTGGACGCAGGAAAGCGGGTTGGACCCGTGAAACAAAAGGGTTGGACCCTTTAAAAGTAACCGGTAGAAAATTGAGTTGGACTCAAGAACTGCGTTGGACGTAGTTAAACGGGTTGGACCCGTGGGAAAAAAGGGTTGGACCCTAGTAACCGGTAGAAAATTGAGTTGGACTCAAGAAACGGGTTGGACGCATAAAAGTTAAAGTTTAAAGCCTCTAAAATGGGATGTAAAAGCTCAAAGAAAATTCCAACTCCTGACGGTCCAATAGTTGATATCATGAAGGGGAAATATGGGGAAAAAAGTGTACAATATTTAACAGCTTGGGCAGTAGAATTTGGTTTTCCATTGGGATCTTTTAACTAAAAAATGTGAATACAGTAGAAGGAAAAATACAAGAAAAAGAATGTGAAATGAGAAAAAAAAAGAAAAATATCTGTTAACAAACTTGCTAAAAATAGAAATAGAAAAGCAGTGCAAAAACAAATGTGTCAAGAAACACCAAACTCGCAGACTTCTTTGTCTTCTCAGATGGTTGCCCTGAAGCTGGATTCAGACCTGGACGGCCCCCACCCCCGATTGCTCCACCACCATACAACCCTGCAACTACGACAAGGCCATGCAATGGACAACCTCCTCAACTAGCCACAAGGGAACAGACTCTCAGTCCAGCAGAAGTGATCCACCTGACACATCAACCTCACAGGGAAATCGAGGCCATGGCAGAGGACACTGCAAAAAGTGGACTATGATACCTGCTTACATTGTGGCCAAAAAGGACATTGGCGACGCTCCTGCCCTGAACTAACAGCACCTTCTTCAGACAATGCATCAGACTGAGAGCAATCGGAGGGTCGGACAGGGACGGATTTCAGCTGATGAGCCCAAACAACCAATGAGATCAAACAAAGATTCTTTCACTTTCTCCAACAAGAAAAAGAACATACAAACCTATAAGGACGACTGTAATGATGACATTTTTAATCCATGAATTAATGTATTTGATAAGTTACTCCTGTAAGGATTGTTCTTATCTTAAGATACATGATTATTGAATAATCAAAAGGAATTGTAATGGAAATTTTGTCATTGATACAGTCATACAATTGGGAAACCTAACTTTTCTTGTAAGGTTGTTTGATTTTGTTTTACTTTTGCTAAATGCCATGATCTATTTAGGGCCCCAAAAAGGTATTTTTATTCCTAAGTGTGAATAAAATTAACACAGACGTTTTAATTAACATATCCCCTACCCAACAGCTCCCTTTTCCTTTTCTCCCAATAGCTCTTTGTAATGTATGATCATCTATTGTTTTTCCTTTTGTTTCAAACTTCCTTAACCCTTTTGTTTTCTCCCCACCTATCATTTGTTTTGTGTTTGATGTTACCCCTATATAATAGTGGTCTGAACCGAAAGGCAGGGTCCAACTTCATTCTCACTGTGACTCTGTCACTGGATGGTTGGAACTTTCTCTGCGAGTAATAAAACACTGGCAAGCCTTTATTTCGTAAACTCATCGGCGCCCGAGTCATTTTTTGCCGTAACCCCCGCTTGAGGAGGGGTTGGGGGAAAATTTCTCCTTATTTTTTTTGGTGTTTTTTGTCTAGTTTTTTGTTTTTTTGTCTGGTTTAATGAGTGCTTGTTGTTCTGCTGGGTTGGTTCTTGCGTGGCAGGTTCTGTGAGAGGGGGCGGGGCGGGCCAAAAGGGGGTTTTGACCCCCCCTACTACTGAAACTGACCTTGAGGTGTTTTTTTCTGTTTTTTTGTGTTTGGCTTTTTTCTGGAGATGGTGAGGGTGTTATATTTACTTGGTGGTGTAGATTTTGTTACTAACACTTATTCAGTTTCTCTCTCCTTTTTTTTTGATTTATCTCTTTGTTTTTTGGTTTTTTGATGGGGTTTTGCTTTTTTTTGTTTTGAGGGTTTTAAGTAGGTAGTGCGGGGCCTGCTGGGCGGGGGGGGGGCAGCCCCGCCCAGGCTCTTATCTGGGAATGGTTCAGTGGGGTTGAGGGTAGTTTCGCTTTGCTTCATAGGTAGTTCTGAGATATGCAACAGCTGAGATTGCTCGGACTGACGCATCTGAGAAGATACAGCTCTCTTTAGTCTTGGCTTGTGGTGGTGGAGATGAGGCTTATGTTCGTGGGATATGCAGATCTTTGAGGGCTGATAACGATTCTTGCATCTCTTCCACTCATCATGTTTTGTTTGAGGGAAGGAAGAGGTGCTTCCCATTCCACATTTTCAGATGTAATGTCTCTGAGGATCATTCTTCCCTTGATAGTGATTGGCGCCAAAAGGCCTAAGGGGTCAAACAAGCTGTTGACTGTGGAGAGCACGCCACGTCTTGTGAAAGGCTTGGGACTTTCTGGGACCTTAAATGTGAAAGTGTCATTCATAATGTTCCAAATGACACCAAGACTGCGTTGTACTGGCAGATCGTCTACTAACAGGTCTAAGTCTTTAATATCTTTTGCTCTGTCCTCTACTGGAAAGTGATTTATAACATCCACACTATTTGATGCTATCTTGTGTAAGCGCAAGTTGGAGGTGGCTAACATTTGTTGAAGTTGCTCAACTGTCTTGGTAGCCACTGTTTCAGTGGTGAATGACAGCAGCGCATCGTCCATGTAGAAGTTTCTCTCCACCAACTGGATGGTTTTGCAGTCATAAAACTGCTCCATTTCCTTCGCTGCCCTCCTGAGTCCATAAATGGCTATTGCAGGATGGGCTGTTCCAAATATATGGACTCTCATGGGGTATTCAACCACCTCGTTGTCTGGATGATTGTCACAATACAAGAGAAGGCTGAGTATGTCTCTGCGGTCTTCTCGAACCACAAAGCGGTGGAACATCTGCTCTGTGTCCATGTTTCTGCAGGGGGACCTGTTTTGAATCTCATGAGGACTCCGAGGAGGGTGTTGTTAAGGTCTGGACCCTGCAGCAAGACATCGTTAAGAGAGACACCATCATATTGTGCTGAAGAATCAAATACAACACGTATTTGGCTGGGTTTTTGCGGTGGTAAACTAAAAAGAGGGGTAAATACTAGCGCTCTTTCCCTTCTTCAAGTGGTGGTGCAAGTTCAGCGTGATGATTATCAAACAGCCTTTGCATGAACTCAAAGAAGTGCTTTTTCATATCAGGTTTTCTTTGAAGATTGCGTTCTAGTGAGGTGAAACGTTTAACTGCATATTCTCTGTTATCAGGAAGCCTACGACGAGGATGTCGGAATGGTAGAGGGCGATCCAGCTATTGCAGTCGTCTTGGAAGAAGCTTTGCTCCATCATTCCAAGAAGCACTTATCTTCAATCGAGGGCGCTATCTGATGATCATGCATTGTTCTTGAAAAGACTGAAAGTTGCTCTGGTCGAGGAAGTGACTGCATACATCCTCTTAACTTTGTCACGTTGGCCAGAGGGATACACATTGACCAGTGTAATCTTGGAGCATGATCTACCACTACTGCCTGCACCACACACTTTGGTACAGTTTGAGGATATTTCCTCATGGATCTCTTCCTCCCCGCGGGTGAAGAGCAGTTGCATGTCTCTCACTTGCACATTCTGAACATTTCACTGGGGCTTGACAGTTTTTTGCAATATGACTTGTGGAAGCGCAGCACCGGAAACAGATAAAATGCTCTTTGAGAAGTTTTTACGATCATCAAGGAGGCATTTTTAAGGAATCCTCTGCATTTACTCAGCGGATGAGGTCTGTTATGGATAGGGCATTGCTTTTCCGATTAACAGAGTTTTGTCTGTAGCTTGGGGGATGAAGATGTCTGACCTGGTGCTATGTTTGTTTATTAACAGTAATAGGAGGTCTTATTGGACCATACCTTCCTTTTCTGGATGCTGGCGACTGGGAGGTGAAAATTGGGACGTTCCTGTCTTCAGCTTCTTTGGAGACAAATTCTTTGAAGAAGGAGAATGGTGGGAAAGACACATTGTGGTCTCTTTTGTATTTGGAACAGACATCCAGTGTTCCTGAAGGTGGTATGGTAATTTCTCAGTTGGTTTTACACCTTACACCTGGCTGTGTCCAAGTAGGTTAAACCTCTCAAATTACCATCATGCTTTA
>JAWCTZ010001072.1:0-25209 GCA_036850595.1 Rhyacichthys aspro | reverse complement strand
TCTGACCATATAACTTTTGTAATTGTACTATCTTCACCCAGTCCTGCTCCCTTTATAATTTCAAAGAAAACACAAATTGATCACAAAAAAAAAAAAGAAAATTTAATTCTGCTTGCCAAATATCTCTTTAATTATTCCCACATTGATTGTTCATATTTCCCAGAGCTTTAGAAATAAATTTACACCAATTCAGCAGTGGCACAGAACAACACCGCCATGTCACCTGTGTGTAAACTTCATTCTATTTTACTCAGTCTGACAATTTACACCAATAATGACTCAAGTGCGGCCCATGAACAACTTGCTATGCTGTTCCACTCAACATAGGTTGGAGATCTATTTTTCGAGCGGCTCGGCAACAATCTGCTTCGCCACAGCCAGAGAAACACAGGAAATAGGCACCAAGTGTCACAATAAACTTCTGCTACACTATCAAAATAAAGGCTCTCTAAAAACATTGCGGCAATTTAACTTATGACGCCAAACACCATTTTACAAGGTAATGTAAAGAATAGCCACATCTTTGGTCTAGACAGGAGCCTAAGCACACGTCTCGGTTTATCTCATGTCATTAAAGTTACAATGTAGAACAACAAACATAATCTGGGATAAATTAGATAAATTCACAACTCGGACATCCTTGGTGGACATTTTTGAGATGACGCTCAAAATCTAACATTCATCAAAATTGGGGAAAAAAAGCAGGATATATTCATAAATTAAAACCAACATTATCTTGTAACGATCAAAAATCTAATCAAAAATAATAATTATATGTCTCTTTTATCAATAATACTCAATCTAATCTCCCCATTGAAATCTAACTGTTGTGTTAGTCTACGTCAGGTTGTCAGAAAAAGATTTAGCTCCGTTGTTAAGTTTGAAACAACCCCATAATTAATTCCAGGCCGACAAGAAAGGGTTGAAAACAGAATTCGATTCTCGTGTGTACGGTACATCTTATCATCTCATTATTAGCCATAGATAGTGATGTCTGGTGTTTGCAGAGGTGACAGTGAGTGATAAGGCTCAGCCATCAGAGGTGTGTGTGGGCATCAACACGCAATACGGTTACGGAACTGTGGTGTACACACTGTCACAGTTGTTTCCCTAATTCCCTAATTTTTCAATAATAAAAAAAAAAAATTATCAAACAAACATACATAAATGATAATGGCATTTATTTTGAAACAGTCTTTTTCTGTTTACTTGCTGAAGATTATTTTGTGGTACACCCATTTGTACTGATGGTTTATAAAATTCAATAAAGTCCTGTTAATGCTATCTTATGGTCATTTTTACATCAATTTTCATATCATTTTTACATAACACTTTAAACTAAGTTACCATTCATACTTTCGTTTTTCTTTCAAAGTAATGACTTTTTGAGGTGGTGTGGATGTTTTTTGTTAGAATACCAGAATAACTGTTGTTAGTTTGGTGTAAAATGAACGATTGTTAATAGATTTTACAGAACTCTACGATTTCTACTGAGATTATGGCTGATTTGTTTAGTAGCTGTGTGATTTGGGTGGGTGGGGTGCGGGATCTGTCACCGATAACAAAACAAGCAACCACTATGTCATGTTCTATGATCCATTAATTCCGGTAAGATTTTAGAAGCAGTGATGCCTGATGTTTTTACATCACACTTATTCTAGAACTGATTACACTCTGAGCTTGTCTGCCAAATTGGAGAGGCTGATAAACAATCCACTCAAACCCTTTTGGCCCAACCCTGATTCAAAGATATAATGCAATACGGGTTATAGCAACAATACAGACTGCCACATCAATGAAATTATAGATGATATCAGTGCAAAAGAAAATGATCTCTGCTTAAATGTGTATTTTGTCACTGTGCTGTAGCCATAGCAACACTACTTCCTCAAAATCCTTTCATTCTGATGGCCAAAGTGCCAGAGCTGACGTTTAATGTTGACATTCTGATCTAATCCAGGCATTGTTCAGTCTCTTGGAGAAAATGTGGTCTGTACTCTGATGTGCCAGGTTTGGTACAACCTGTCCACTGGTTGGAGGGTGTTGACTCCAACGTCACAGGGTTTGTTAAAGCGAGTAGGTGTACTATAATAATCATATACAATTAAAGAATGATGTTGTTAATGACTGTGGGTTGGCCATGGCTGAAGGATACAACTAAGATGTGACTGAACACCTTTCATTTGTACGTCATGGAATAGATCAGTGTGACCAAACCTCCAGGTGAGGAAACATGATGTGGGCATTCTAAAAGACTTACATGAAAGTCTCTAATTCATGACAACATATAATTTATTATTTTTTACAAGATTCAAACATGACTTTGGTTATTACAAAAAAGTAATGTTACTTAGATCAAGTGTGACCTGTCATTACTCAAACTCAAACTTTGGATACAGATAATTAATTAGTTTGACCATTAGGCAAAATAAGGAGGAATTGTAACTGTTTGTCTAAAACAGAAGGGGTCTTATGTTATCCTGCATTTCTCTGACTGATTGATTGATTGATTGATTAATTGATTGTATGTCTCTCCAGCCAGAAGTGCTTTATTCTCTATTCACTGGTACTGCCCCCATGAAATCCAACCTAAAAACAGCAGGGACCAGACTAATTCTTTGTATGGAAGAGAAGAGAATTAGGCGTTGGCTGGCATTTACATGGGTCTTTTACACCAATTTCCTAAAGGTAAATTAATCCAGATCAAGTGTGCGCTCTGTTTTATGCACCTGTACACACCTGACCTGTGACTGCTTTGCCTCCATACGCCTACTGGTTATCCTCACATTATGTTCTGTTTGCAGAAGCGTCTCATGTCCTTTTAACAAAAGCATATACTGTTGAAAGCGTTCTCATAAATGTTTGCGAGTCTAATTAACATGTCTTTACATGATACATTAATTCACATCCTCAACTGCCACTACTGTATCAAGCCCCATTTGAGCCAGAATGTGGATTCAATCTGTTGAAGAAGCCACTGAGGCACATTGGTGAACATCCCTGGCTACCCACCCTCGTGTGTTCATGAAGAGACAACTTCTGTGACATGTCTGGTGATATCTTTCTAATTTCATGAGTAACTATTTATAAGTCCTCCACACAGATGCTGCCATCTAACTCTGGTGCTAAACAATCTAATATACACATGGTGTGATCTACTAAAAGCACAAATACCAGTCCTGAAATCTTGTATGGACTGTTGCTTTGTTGCCATTCACTGTCTAGCTTTGAATTTGGTTCTTGCTTATTCTTGAGTTTGCATCCTTATACATCTCTAAATTTGCACAAGACTTAGTATACAGACTCACCCTTACCTTATTACTCACCCTTAAAAACACTCGCCTGGACAGTTTTTTTTTGATGTTTACTTGAGGCTACTCTCTTCTCTCAACCACATTCCTCCAAAATTGGGCTAATATTCTTTGTTGTGTGTGTTTTTGTTTTCTCTTTTATTTATGTATTAATTTGTTTCTGTGTGTAATGTAAAGTCACACATGCAAAACAATGTAGCTCTAAAACTTGAAAGCTCGTGTCTCTCAATCCCAGCAGTAAAATAGAACTTTCCTCTAAGCTGATCATGTGATGGGTTGATGAGTTAATGAGCAATCATGCAGACAAACAAAAAAGATGGAAACAAAAACATTACCTCTTAGGAAAAGGTCAAACCTAATAGGTCCTGTGACATCAATGTTGACCTTTTATGCATGAATTTCTTCCAATCTGTCATCTGAGTTTGTTTGTTGATGCAGAAATTGCAGCTATCTACTTCTGCTTCAAATCCAATATCCTCTTCCACACTGGGTAAACAAATCATTGATTTGACTGTTAAGAGAGAAGACCTGCAGCTCGGAACTCAAACAATTACTTTTCTCTTTTTATGAAGAAAATGTCAACAAGCTGTACCATTTCCTTTCTGCACATATCCTTACTAGGTCATATTTGGAGACAAATTATAAAGAGGCTACAAATAAGTCATAGCCATTTGTAAACATATTTAAACCACAAATCAAACACTGCTCTTGGTCAATATTTGAGCTGACAATTTGTAGCAGTCTCTGAGTTAACAAGACAAGGGAGTGAGTTGAGTTTTACTGGAGAGGCACACAGATCATCTACTGTATATGGCAGTTTTATTGGCCTCAATCAGTTGTTTAAGGTAAAGACATTTTCCAGTGGACTTAAGCTGACGCAAATACATCATCACATGTAACAAAATATGATGTGGTATGAAGCAATATATCACAAATTAATGAGTTTGTTGAGTCATCACAAGTGTATGAGGCAACCCCAGATCTGATGTATGATGGTGCATTTCTACAACAATAGGCAGCTGTCACTGGTGACAATAACTGTTGAAAGTTGGAGAGAGAAGGAAAATCATCTCTGCAAGTGGAAAATTGTTTGACTTGACAAGAGAAGTGGACTATGAGGTGAATTATAGCAAACGGTAATATTTCTAAAAAGCCTGTGTCTTTGTCCAACTTTTACTTCTTTTTCTATTCTTTTTTTTTGTTAAGCTCTATTCCTAACTTAGGGATCATTTATCCAGCACAGACCCCAGTGGTGATTTTTAGGGCTAGACATTTAGGGGCTGAGCACATCATGAGTAACCCAACTGCCAGATAGAAATGCTTCAAAGTCAAGGTCTGCTCCATAATACCATCTGGGAGGAGTCCAGTTAAAAGTGTTTTACTTTCAATGAATAACAGGTCAATGATTGGATTTACATCCTCAGTTTTATCCAATCAGAGCATGTTGTTTACCTTTGTTACGGCAAAACGTCTGCTACATCTTCAAACCTAAAACATGCCCAGACATCTCAGTACTGCCAACTCGTTGGACACATGCTTGTAAACTTACAAATTTAATAATAATCTAGCAGCAGCACAAGATTACATTATGAACCCACCAAATGAAACCTCCTTAACACAGTCTTACATCCATAGTCATACAAAAGTATATGGGTGTACAGTGCATAAGAGGAGAGTCTGGGGGGTCATCACTCTGAACACGTTAAAAGTAAGTTATTACCTGTATTATGGGGCATTTTAGATGATATTTTCTTAGGTAGCTATAGTTTGAGTTAAATGATGGGTACAGACTTAATGAAGAAGTCATTTTTTCATTTGATTAAAGTTTACCCTTTTTTTTCTCATTGACAATATATATTTTCACTAACATGGGTTTTTGCTTTCAGTCAATAGATTTGGTTGTATTCCATCTCCTTCTATACAATTAGAAAAGAGAACCCAGCTAAATGACTTGGCACATTCTCTCCTCAGACACTTGTGGACCTGTCTCTGACTCTGCAGGAGCCTTATGGAAAAGTTACCTCTGTATATTTATTCATGTTTATTTATTGCACTTTGTAATGTAATTTGTTGTCATGTAATGTAATGTATTGTCAGAAATCTTACAATAACTTAAAAAGAGTCTTCCAAAGTGAGTTCAGTGAAGTCTCTCTTTCTCATTAGTGAATGTAGTAAAATGGGCTTCTAAATCGAGCACTCTTTGGAATTTGAGCTATTCCCTTTCATCTGAGGCTCACCTGTTGTCTCAGCATATTGTCTGAGGGAGCCCTGTCCTGAATATACAGACATTCAGCTAATACACTGATGAAAGTGAAAATTAATTCAGGGAATGCCTTACCTTAGTGTCCTGTGCTGGAGCCTGAGCCGTGGTGGGCCCCCTACCTCAGCTTACAGAGGGGGGCATAGTCCACTGGGTGAGCTCTGGAATGGATTTTAAAAGCAGTCCGACCAGAGGAATAAATACGTCCCACAGGCTCAAAAGCTCAAGATAAAACAAATCAAAATGAGCTTTGAAAACAAGCGGAGATGTCTGTGCGTGCGGTTTCGGTGGGAATCACAGTGTGTTTATGTCCTGAGCAGGAGTAGGAGAGAGAGAGGAGGTAGGAAAGGAAGGAGGGAGGGAGGAGGAGGAGGCTAAGAGTAATAATGTGAGGCAGCTGGTTTTTCAGGTCCTTCCACCTGGCTCTTGGGCGTGCCGTGGAGGCTTATAAGTGGGAGGCTCTGAGTGAGGATAAATCTCAATCAGCTGAGGTCTCGTTTGGGACATTTAGTAGCAGAAATGGTGAAAATGTAATAAAAGCAGCCAGACATGTATTGTATAAGTCTTCATGGCATTTTGAAAATGCTTGTGATTGTCTTTTTATAACTTTGCTTTAGATTTGTTTAACATTTTCTTAACATTTTCTACACTTAACAACCCTTTTTCAATCTAAAAATTCAAGTTGCTTGTGTTTCAGAGTTATCCATATTACTTGTGGAATGCACCATCTTAGTGCTGAGTCATTCATGTTTTAATGGTTATTGCTTTAGCCCCATTGTGTAAAAAGCTGTAATTGGTGGTAATTGCACAACAAAAATGGCTAGTTCAGTTAAAAAGAGGGTTATCTGCTTTGTTTGTAGTCCATTCATGACTGAGACCGTTATCGTATTCAATCTACTGCACCTGTGTGACAGCGGTGACACAGCCATGGAATACTGTCAGGTATGAGGTTAAAAATTAACACAATGAATGACAAGACTTGTCCAAAGGGCACTGGGTGTGTTTGTTCAAAGTATAAGAGCTTTTTTTTCATTCTCAGTAATTTCTCATTAATTGGTCTAATTGCTCTCTCTTTTAGTTTGTCATTATCAAGTCTTGTCATAATCATTATCTTGTTGTCTTAATGGTACGATATGCCATCAGACTGTCATTATCACATACAAATAAAACTATAGTCTTTATACTCTCCTATGTGTACAGTCAGAACCTCACACACTCATATATTCTTATAGTAGCCTACCTTTAGTGAATAGGGGTGTGGACTCATCCTTCACACGCACTAGTAAGCCTGTAGTGTCACTCAGAGCTTTATGCTCCTTTCCGTGTGATTGATGGGAATTTCTCACTCCAATTTTCTCATCCTGGTCAGCTGTATGTGCTGTATGTTACTGTGTTAACAGGTGAGCAAAAAGATGAGCCACTGTCACCTTTTGTGCTGTATCCTGGTGTTCAGTAAAAATCAACCGACTTCCTTTCGGTGAACCATGAACATGCACACAGTCTTTACACAACAAGCAAGGTGATAAATGATTTGTGTGAGTATGACTGTACTTGTAAAAGTAGGAGTGTAGTAGTAACTGTATAATATGATGATAGTGTATTGGAAAGAAAGTTTGCTTTTTGGCCTAAACCACCTTTTATTGTGGTTACAGTTAAGAGAAGCAGACAGGAGTTACAATAGATGACCTAAACATACCACAGAATTTGACACTGAGCTGTATCACTCAATTATAGCCCTTGTTTTGATACAGGTAAGGCAGGGGTCCAATTAGATTTAAGGTTCTCCATCCTGGAATGAGTTGGCTACAGTCCACTCTTCGTAAAACACCAAAGAATCCCCTGTGAAATTTGACACTTCAACTATTGGAGCGAAAACTTTAGAGAACTCCTAACTCCTAACTCTAGTTAAAAATGACATTAAAAAAGCCTCCTTCTACATTAGCATACAAACCACCACAGTGCATTGCAAGGAGGCTGAATCACATGCCATATCAGTCAGAATGAAGGTTAAGATAGGATACAGCGGGGGTGGGGGTGGGGGCAGACAACTCTGGCAGCTCTGCTAGAGCGTCCACCCAGCACGCGAGAGACCCACGCTTAAGCCTTAGTCGGGTCATTTGCCCAATGTCAACACTAGAAAACATTTTCAAACTTAATCAAGGTCTGCTTCATTTTTTTAAGCAAAATGGAGTAAAAGTTATACATTTTGAAATGAACACAGACTTTGCTCTTTCAGAGTATTCATAAACTTGCCACTTTTTTAAATAAGTTAAATAGTTGTTAAATTCAAAGCCTCACTCTTGTCTTTTCTGTCAGTATTTGCATTTGGAAGTCTGCAAAGTCTGCACTATAACGTTATAATAACTTTTGAACCAGCCATTGTTTCAAGTTTTTTTGAACATTCTTTGCATTTGAGACCATGTCTGTCTTTCACCTCACTTGTAGACTCACAGACTAGTCTACCCATGTGTCCCACTGTTTGTTCCTGTTACCTGTACTGAGCTGTCACGATCAGGCCTCGTGTTACCGCGGACAGAGGTGGTGCCCACATTTATAAAGCCTCTCAGTGTTGGGTCTTTGTGAGAAAGTGTAATTCACCTTCATTTGGGCAGACACTCATTGTTGTGCTTCACCTAATGGGCTCAAAGTGCTGTTTACAGACGTCATTGGAGCCGAGAGCATTGAATAAGTACAACCCACTGCGTCTCAAGTTTCACACTGATGAATACATCTTTGCAAAATGTATCCTGACATTGTGTCAATTCTTACCCAAAATAACAAGGTAGAAAGGGCCTTTCTGATACACACCTGACATTTAGTACACAAAAGAATGAAGCCAATTTATTACATTTTAAAAAAGGTTGATTGAAAATGAAGGTAACTAGATTGATGGTTACAGTATATAAAATGTAATTAGGTTGCTGTGAAGCATCTTTTGCTCTCAACAAAATATTCTGTGTTTTAAATGGATTTGCATTTCTTTTTTTAATCAATGTATATGGGGGCCATATGCTCAATAACATTCCCCTCTCTGTCACTCTGTTTTTTTGTCAATCTACTGTCCACTGTCTACTACCATCCTTTTTGGAAAAGGCCAAAAATATGATTTTTTTTTTTTAAAAGACGGATTTTAACAAAATGATAAAACAATGGACTCTATTGCCATTTGTAGTTGAATAGGGTTGAATCATTTGTGTCAAGTGTAAATGTGTACAGGACTCATGTGTCAGTACTGCTGATTTGCCTTGATAAACAGCATGTTCAAACATATGCCCAGTCCTATACAAAGCCCTTTTTACACGTTCACTGAGATCTGGACTGTGTGCCATTAGTTAACCCTTTAGGCGCCAAGGTTTTTTGCTGGTCTCTGGCTCCCCCATGTGACTGCTCTTGGAGGAGCTCTATAAATGAAAAAAGTTGTTGCCAGGTCACAGCTCCAGGAGCCTGGTTGACACCCATGGCTTTAAAGGGGGTCTGGATCCAGTGAAAATGAAAAAAAATGTTGTAGCCAGCAGGAGGACTACACTGCACCTGGGCTCCTGGAATAAAGACCTCCACACACATTCAATCTTAGAAGCACTTCTAAATACAAATAGAAATCCGAAAAGCTCCTCTCCTGTCTTTTCTGCTCTCAGGGGGTGGTCTTTACTGCCCCAGCTCTTCTTCTGCGGAAGCTTCTGCTCCGGGTGAATCTCCAGGCTCCTTCACTGGCTGGGGGCCCCTTCATCCGGCCCCTTTACCGGGCTTACCTCTCAAGCCCCTTAAGCCCCTTCCCCGATATCTGCAGAGCCCGGGCCAGCCAGAGTTTCGTTCCCCTGGTACTCCGGATGGCTGAAGCTCCGTGCCCCGGACGACCGACTCACTGCAGGCCTCGACCAGAGTTTCCCTGGCTTCGCCCTGCTCATACACAGTTCATCATCTTTAGGGTCCTGCATCCCCCGCAGACCCCAACACTTTGACGTGGGCCGGTCCCCACCCTGGCAACGCAGTCAGAAAGAGAGGGTGCAGCAAGCACTTGGTTCCACGGCCCCATGAAGCAACGAAGTCTGGGCTGGGGAACGGAGTAAAGCTTGTGGCGCTTTCCCCCCGCAATGACAGAAGACCCTCCAGCAGTATATAGGGACCGGGGTTTTTTAAAAAAGATATGGTACTCCAAAATAAGTATCTGAAGAGGGGGAAATTTTACCCAGGCTCTTGGAGGTCTGTCCCAGGTAAAACGGGGATAAGGTACTCCAAAGTCACCGCAGTGGTAATGAGGGTTTAGGCCAAGGGATGGTGCTTTAATAGTGATGGTCCAGGCTTAGATGAGGCACCTGGTTGTTCCTGGAGCTCCAAGAGAGGCCAGTTATATAGAGTTGCCTCACTGGAGGGACTTTTGTCTAAGTGCTGACCTCCAGGAGATCCAGACCCCCTGTAAACCCAGACTTATACCCGGGCTCCTGAAACTCGGTCCTGGGTAAAGCATAGAACTTCTCCCCTCACCTACTCCAGCTACTAATTTTCAGAGTACTATATTACCGATTTCCTGGGGCAGTGGTTATGGGGGTTTAGGCCAGGGGATGGTGCTTTAATGGTGATGGAACAGGCTTGGATGGGGCACCTGGTTGTTCCTGGATCTCCAAGAGAGGCCAGCTATGTAGAGCTTGCCCCTCCGGAGGGGTCCTGTCTTGGGTGTTCGGTCAGGTGAGATATTTTTGTTTAAGTGCTGACCTCCAGGAGATCCAGAACCCCCTGTAAACCCAGACTTATACCCAGACTCCTGGAGCTCGGTCCTGGGTACAACTTGTTTCCCCATTTTGACAAATGTTTAGTTCAAATGTTTTTTCTGTGCATTGTCCTTGATAAACAAATGAAAATGAATGAATGAATAAACACACTACTAATGCATAATATGAAAATTCAGAAACAAAAACAATACATCTGTAGTTCTTTTTAGTGTGTTAAATTTCATTGCAAGGCACAGACCCACACCACACTCACGGCACCTGTACTTTGTCTGTACTCTGCCTTTGGGGCAAGATCGATCTGAGCAAACAACACAATCTGGACGTTGATTGGTTTGGCAAAGCCAGTGGCGTTTAATCAATCTTAGTGGCATCTCTCCCCCTTTGCTACTTTCCATCTTGGAAAGAATGTCCTGGATGTAGACCTTTAGTAACTTGTGTGAGTTTGGAGTACACTTGACTTATGTGGAAATAGGTAGTTTTTCATCCTCTGATCAGATCTATCTGCTCCCCCCATGAAGGTTTTGTACTTGTCAACACACTGATTGTCACGGTTTTCTATTGGACCCAAAAGCAGACACAAAACCGGTAAGCAGTTCTAACAAGTTTATTGGAGTTGTGCAGCTGAGTGGTGTTGGACCGGAGCAGGTAAGTAGGCAGACAGGTGATGAGGGAGGTGTGGTAGTCAGGAGAGCAGGTGGGCAGGCTGGCAGAATCTGGAGACACGAAGAAAAGTTCAGCAAAAATATCCACAGGTAAGTATTGGGCCAAATGCTGTTACTAACTGTTGTAGTTGAGCAAACAAACTGGCGAGGATTGGCTGTTAAGCTGGCCCTCTAATACTGCTGTTGATTGTAGATGGAATCCAGGTAAGCCTCAGAGTAGCCACACCCAAACAGGTGCCGTGGAGATCCCTCATGTGGCAGCGGATGTGGCTTCACTAATTCTGGATGAATGCCCAGAATAGAGACAGGGGGGACATTGCAGGTTGTTGCAGAGTTGGAGAACTGATTTATGCTTTGTGAACCAGGATGTAGACATGGTAGCGCCAACGGGTGCTATGAATAAGGAATGTGAGCCCATTTTAGGTCTAGAGCGAGCATATTTGATCATGGCTTCGAAAGCAGAGATGGGGGATTGCGGGCAATTATGATGTTACAGGCGCCTTTGCCTTTGGAATGTTTTAAATGAATACTGTTATGATTAGGATAAAAAAAATAAGTCTGTAAAAGTAATATCTCTATGTAGCTGGAGTGACTTTGCTGCTGAGCTACAGCTAAAAGTCTGCATTGTGTCTTAGTGGTAATTTTGAGTTGCACACAGGGATTTACCATCCAAGATGAGGGAGTTCAAATATCAATACAGCATCCTCAAGTCTCTTACTTCCACATGTCTCACCTCTGTATTTCTCTTAGCAACTGAGGGGAATGGTGCAAAGCAACAGGAAGTAGCATGACCGTTAAAATAAAAGTCTCAAAAAAAAGTCCCATAAAAACTCACATACAATATTGACAGCGCAACATGGGAAAAAAAAATAAAAGAAAGGGATTTTGGTGAAATTGACACAACATAAGACCACATGGGCCACATCCACCCCTCCCAGATTTCACCAAACTCCATATTGGATAAAAACGTAAAACTGAGCAAGGACTCACAGAAAGCCCTAAGCTTTACATTCAGCTATATGACTACATACTGTTCGGGTTCAGAACAAACATAAGGGTGTTCAGGCCTTAGTCTCTCCTAGAATAATATAATGCCTTTTACACCACACAACTGCTTGCTACTGATACATTATATTACTTCACTTACAAAATGTACCATGTACTGTATCATAAAAACAAACAAAAACACAAGGATTTACTTTCCACTTAAAATAGGGCCTTTAAACCCAAGGGTTTCTGGACCATAGTTTCAATAAGACAGTTGACCTCATTACTGACCCTCCATGCCCTGGTTCTGACAACAGGTTCCCCATTAACTACTGGATTTGTTTGGGTCAACACATCAGGGGTGTTTTGGCTATGGTGAGGTCAGCTTGTTGCACCCCCTCACTTCTAATGACAGACTCAAAGGAATACTGAGTCTAACAGTGTACTGTGTCCATTGTTGGACTCATTTATCAGCAAACTTTTTATTCCTCTTTCGTCCTTGCTTGCAATAAGGACTCGGTCTCCTATATTCAGGTGAATTCCCTTGACTTTTTAGTTGTAAAGGTCTGACTGTTTGTCTTCTTCCTTGATACAGCGCTTTTGAGGAACCCTGGCTGCTTCGTGAAGCTACTAGATCTGGATCATTCAACATTTGTTTGAGCTTGACATCGACAGGTAATCTCGGAATCCTCCCAACCAATTACTCAAATGGGGTGTATCCGGTGGTTTCATTCTCTGTTGAGTTATATGTCAAAGTCTGTATTTGCTGAGGCCACTTTTGCTTTTGTTTCAGGGGCAACCAGTGGAGCATATTCCCAAGTGTTCTTTTAAATCTTTCTGTCCCACCGTTTCCCATGGGATTAGCTGTCGTGTGGGATTTGGACACACCGGACATCTTGAGCAGCTCTGCTGTGAGTTCACTTCCAAAATTTGTTTCCTGATCTGAGTGAATGTGCTCAGGAAAGCTATACACACAGAACACATGATCCCAATGCTTTTTTGCTACTTCTTTGGCAGTTTAAAATGCATGAGCTAGCTTGGTAAAGTGATCTGTGGCTATGAGTACATCTACCCAGCGCTGCTTATTATCCTCTGCACTAACTCCATGGGGGCAGAGGTTTGAATACTTCAGAGGGGAGCATGAGTAGAAGGGTCTGGGGACTTGGCTAAAATGCACTTTTGATCTCATTTCACATAGTCTTTAATAGCAAGCTCAACTTTTGGCCAGAAATATATTTCTCTAGCAAGATGCATTGTTCTCGTCTGCCCCTGGTGGCCTGTAATGTTATGGATAGTGTACAGAGCTTTCTCTTGGAGGCTTACAGAAGGAAAATAATCGTGTCTTTTGTGTTTGGTAATAGAATCTTTTATTACTCCATTTGGTAACTTTGTAAGTCTCTCAAACTGCTTTAACAGGGCCATAGCTTTTGGTCACATACTGCTCTCTCGTCTAGATGGACAAAGACTGACAAAGGGCAGAAATGGTATTACAGCATCATTTTCCTCACTGTGCTGCAGCTCTGCCAGTGTGACTCTCCGATTAGCTCTTTTTATTTTGTGACACTGGACTAGAATGAAATTGTCTTGGATACTGTCAGGGCGATGCCCTTAGAAAGTTGGTCATTCTGCATAGTTATGAATCTCTGGCTCACAGTTTTTGCAAAGGGGTCTCTGCTGAGAGTGTCTGCCAGAATATTCTTATTCTGGGATGTGTTTCAGATCAAATGTGTAAAGAGAGAGTTTTGGCACCAGGTATCTAGTTTAGGTTCTGTCATTAGAAGTAAGAGGGTTGTTGTCAGTCCATACTGTAAATGAAATGCCTCTTAACCAGTAACTGAATATTTCACACATGCTCCATTTCAGAGCTAAGAATTCTAGCCTATGGGCTGGGTATTTCTTTTGGGAGGTGTTCAATGTTTTGCTTGCGAAAGCAACAGGGCAGGCCTCTCCTGTACCAGGGGATGATAATCCAGCACCGAGCCTGTCTTAAGATTCATCAATGGACAAATCGGGGGCTGAGAGAAGTCTGGGTGTGAGAGAATGACACACTTTAAAGACCCTCTTTGAACTTGGACAATGACACCTCACACTCAATCAGAGGGTTTTAACTTTCTTAACAAGCCTGGATTGCTATTTAGTTATTTAGTTTTATTTAGACTTTGCCACATTTCTTTTGGCCAGATGTCAGGGCAAGCAATGGCTTGGGTAGACTGGAACAGAAATAACTTAATTTTCTTTACAGATGGCAACCATTGTCTTCCATAAGGTCAGCTTTGGTCAATTTTGATATGACCTCTACTTTGCAACTCCATTTTTGCCTGTTATGTGACCCACAAATTTGACTGATGACCTCACCAAATGACACTTAGTAGGACTTACTCTGAGATTATAGAGGCTCAGCCGCTGGAAAACAACCTCTAAACTCTCTAAAGCATCTTGTTTTGTTGTGGCAAATACAAGTAAATTGTCAAGGTAACACAGCAAGCTAGTGAAGTTTAAATTTCCAAATACACTGAGCATCATCCGCAAATGATGCGGGGCTGTTACACAGTCCTTGCGGCATATGGTTATGCTTATATAGCCCCATTGGAGTCGTGAATGCTGAGTATTTCTTTTATCTTGCTCTGCCATTGGGATGTTACAGAAACTAGAGGTCAAGTCTATAGGCATTTCCACCTAAAGCAGCCAAACAATCAGATAGGTGCGGAAGCGAGTGTGCATCTTTAAAAAGCCCTGGCATTTAACCAACAACAATCGGTACATAGCCTCAGACTCCAGTCTTTTTTCCAAACGAGCACGAGTGGGGAAGCCTACTTGCTGACTGATTTCCTTATTATGTCTTGTTCCTCCATTTCAGAGAGCAGTTTTTGGAAATGTGCAGGTCATACTTGCCTGTACGGCAAGTCTTTCATCAGTCAGTCTAATATAAGGCGCAAAATCTTTTGCCTCACCACAATCTAAGGGGTGCTTAGAGAAAATGTCTTTGTATGTTTTGAGCAGGGAAACTAGTTTTTCTTTACCACCCTGGCTTGCACTAGTCAATGTCAATATCAATAAGCCCCACCTGTTTTAGCTTTTGTTTTAGATCTTGGGGACAACTGACATTTTTCTCTCGTTTTGAGTGGTTGGCATGACACTTAGGAGATCTCAAACACCTCCACTGTTACGCATGTAGATACATCTCCAAGTTTGGCATTTTTCTTTGTTTGTCAAACAGGTTGGAGACTTTCATTGGGACCCATCTGTCACCCCATAATGGTGTGACTACAAGACCTACCATAATGTTGCGTGGCATTGACTTTGATGAGGGGGGTAAATTTTCAGCAGCTTACCCCAGACCAGATACTCTTGTTTGGCTAACAGAGTGACAGACTGTGGCAGTTTAACTGTCTCAATCTTGTCCAGGAGCTCATCTCCTTGCCACATGGAAGAGTTTGCCATGAGATCCAAAAACTGCTCGCACGCAAATAAGATGCACACAATCCCTAGTTACTTTGACCTGACGCATTAGAAATCTGATAACACTGGTACCTAGAATCAAGTCATCCTGCTGCCCAAGGACTACAACACGGTTTTGTCCATACAACTTCATTTCAATTTCATACATGAATGAAGGTTTGCTCAATGTCCCTCCACATCCCACAAGCACAACCTCCCGTGTTGAGGGAAGAGGATCTGAGAGCACCATATTGTTTAACCTCTCTGACTCTGCTTTTTCACAGACAGTGCATGCCATGGATCCTGAATCTTGGTTGGTTGGTTGTTGCAACTGTGATACTGGCATCGCTGGCGTGTTTGTGCCGCTGAAACCTATATTTGGTAATGAAGGATAGGATACCCATTTGTCAATCAAGCTAATTCACAGAGAGTAAGTATCTCTAGTTAAATGCAAACTAAAAGTATGCCATTTATGTATAAACCTGTGTTGTTGTGTATCAGGCTGAAGTGTGCATCTCAGAAAAGAAGCTGCAAGTTTGACTGAAATGAGGTTCAGGCACTGCACACACACGCCACACTGGACACATAAATAAGGTTACAAATTGCGTTCTTCAGTAAGTCATATAACGACCTCCTCAAATATTAGGTTTTGCCCTAAAACTAAATGATTAAGCCAGGTGTTTGTAATTAGCTATAGGCTACAGAAAAAAAACATAAAAGTAAATGAATGTGATTATAGGCTTGTCATCTAGGCCTGACAACAGTATCCAACTAGCCAAATGCTGGTTGATTTCTATTTTGACTAAAACATAATACAAGCTTACAAGCCACTTTGGCCAGTTGGATCCTAATATTTTAATAACTAACCTAAAGATCGGTTCTTCTGATGCAATGTCTTCACATTTAAAAGACTATTGTGTATTATTTAGGCCTAGATCAACACATTCAAAAAATGTTCTAGTTTGAAAAAACATGAATTGGCGAGTAACAGTAAGCATTAAAGTTAAGCTAATGTCAAAATGTGAGAAGACATGTATGCTTACAGTAATGACAGTGTGAAAAGTGTATCTACACATAGTTACAGACCAACCACGATAGTCCTGTATTTTAATGTTTTATGTCATATTATTATGTTATTTTCATTAAATATCAATGGTTATTAATTTACCTTTTAGTTGTAGTTTGACTGGCTTTCTTTTAAATTTTGTGGGATTACTCCAGTAAATAACTACAGTGAAATTAGTACTACTACTAATTCACTTTGTACTAAGACAAGATTTCCAAGTTTGTAGGTATATAACTCTACTTTTAGCAGTATATGCAGAAGTTCCCTTTTTCTTGGTTGAGCACCTGCCCCTTCAAATGTCTGTGCACGTCATTGATCCTGCTTGGTGAGCAATGTGAGTTATCAGTGTGTTTAAAGGGGCTATGTGTAGGATTTTAAGAATAAATAAGGTTTTTATTTGCCCAGAAGTCAGCCTGTCAATGCTGTGATGAGAGGGATGACATTTTAAGTATCCAACTTGGTTGCCTCTATAAGCCTGTAGCCTCATTTCATTGAGTAGTATTCGGGTCGGATTTCCCGCGAAATCGAGGCGGATGTGACGTCGTGCGCGTTCACGTCTCCTTGGTCTTGGACTTTCCTGCGCGGCGGCCATGACAGTCAGCGGCATTAGTTCGCGTTAGTTTTGAAATGGACTCTGCAGACACAAAAAACCCCGAACGGCCTCCAGCACAGCAACACAGCACAACCCGGACACCGACACAAACTTCCCGCAAACATTAAAAAAACAAAGAACGTTTTTTTAGGCCCGCAGACCCAAACGGGAGTGTGACCGGCGCCGGAGGAAGACGAGCCAGAGTCGGCCACGAGAGCGAAGAACTGCTCTGGGGATAAAACAGACCCAGAATCGGCTTTCTTTTTATTCAAAAGGTAAGACATCATCACTGACCATGTGAAATATCTTGTGATGCTTTGTTATCAGTTGTCTAATGCTAAATAACAATAGCATGCTTCCGAAACGGGATGCTAACTAGCTAACAGCAACGTCTCTAAACAAGTTTGTGTTTTGAATGGATTAAATACCTTCAGACCGTAACCTCGTTATGATCCTGACTCCCGAGGCTTATGAATCTGACAAATGTGCAGTCCTAGCTTTTCTTACTTATCGGCTGTCTTCACACAGCAGCTAATGCTAACTCTGTGTGGCATTTTTGAGTTACACTAACATTGGCTCGTTTGCTAAATAAACACCAGAAAACGCGAGCCATTACAACGTTACAACTGTCTGTTAGACCGAATGTAATTGTTATCACAGACGAGCTAAAGGTAACTCTACCACACGTCTTTTACTGGTTACCTCGTTATATTCATGTCATGATTATTTACAAGTCGGACTGTTTATTATAATGAAAATCACATCCGCTTGTCTCGGTTGTGATACACAGCACGGCACACAATAGAGCGTGTATACAAATAAAGTAAACATATGTGGTGGGATTAGCTGTGCTTGTGCATTTATTTGTATGTTAGGTAACTAATAATCAAATGGTAAGCTGGTTAGTAACATGGAGGTAATCGATCAATGAAAATGTATATTTTGTTTTTTTGTTGAAAATACAGTGGCACTGTCAATAGTAATGCTGTTGTAAATATTGTATTTCCCTGTATTCTAACAATATGTGAATTGTTTACAGTTATGAGAAAACAACAGTGGAAAACACCAAGAAAATAGACAGGATAGCTACACCATCCTGAATCAATAACTGCAGGATCTGACAGGTAAGTTTGTTTTCAGTTAGTATTTCAGATAAAAAATGAACTCAGATGTGATCATTCCTTGTAACTTAGACTCTAAATTCAATATATTTAGGCTCTGTGCTGAGGAGTGGGCCCACAGCAGATCCAGCATGCACCTCTGGATGTGGGACAAAGAGGTCATGGGCCAGATGACCCTGGTCTCCTTCCTGGGGTTGTGTCCCCACCTACAGCTGAACTGGCCCAGACACTACTCTGCAGAGGACAGGTATGTCAGCCACATGTCCACAGTCCTTACCTGTCTCTCACAAGGAACCGTTATGTTCAGGTATCATGCACCAGTGGAGAAGACTAGCCTGTTTTGTTATTTACATCATAATATCAATATGCACTTATCTACAATGCTGTGGACATGTTTGTTACCTGTCAAACTTTATCTGTATTATCTATGTATTGTATGTTATAATAAAGTAAATAAATGTATGTCATGACCGTAAAAATGACACCAATGCTTATTCTCTCTCTCTCTCTTTAGAACATGACTTCAGCCTCAAAAACAAAGGGCAGCAATAAAAAGAGACAGTGCTCAAATACAGCAATTCCTTTACAATAAATATGTGCAGGAAAGAATCTATAAAAATGTATATTTATTTCTGCCTGTATATAAACACCATATAAAACTTTCAATTAATAAAACAAATGAAAGTATTTTTTTTTAAATCTAGTTTTCTGAAAAATAAATAAATAAAAACAGCTCCATGTGGTGTTCTGAGACGCCCTGTTGGATCCTCCTGCAGCATTTGTTTTCTAGATCTGTTGTCATGACTGGGCAGTTCAGGCAGGTGCACCGAGCTGGCTGACCCCTGTTTGGTTCGGCTGGTCCTGGTGTGACTCTCTCCGGCACATCCAGAAAAAACCCCTCACAGACGAGTTCTATTCATCTGGAGCACTTCATCCTTCTCCGGAGACAGATGCTGCAGTCACTGTTAGTGCTCTCCTCCACAGGAGCTTCAAACTCCAGAGCTGGAGTCCTGAGAAGAGAACAATAAAAATATATGACTTATTTGTTCATTTATTGAGCCAAATTTCATGTTAGAGGTATTCTGAATGAACCAAGAGTAAAATAAACAAGGATAAACTGAAATGATACAGTGGGGTTACATTTATGTTGTCTCAACCTAATGCCAGACCAATTTAGTACAGTAGTGGTACCTAGAAACAAGCAAAACTCCTGTACTTAGTAATATGTATTTTGCTTTTCTCCAGAATAAATAAGAGGTCAGCGAGTGTTGTTTTGGTGCTTGTCACTGATGTTTTACACAAGGTTTAGGAACAGTGCAGCTGTTTAGACATTAGCTGATCAAATAAAAATGAAATGCTCTAATGTCTAGGAAAAATAACAATAATAATAGTAACATATTATGTATCATATCCCGTCTGATAGAGATAAATTCACTAACTTTTGCCGTTATTCTGCTGAGACTCCTGTGTAAACACTGCAGGGTCTCGATGGAAACTACGTGAGCTAGTGCTAAAGCTAGCTATAGCTAAGCTAATGTTTGTCAACGCTTTTTTGACAAACATTACATACAGTCGATAATATATCACAGAGTTTGCTCTAACTACTGTATTGTGTTGAAAAACACTTTATAAAACATGCTATTGTCAAACATTAGTCGTTCTCTTGCCTCTGTCTCAAGAGTTCACTCTCTGTGTCAGTCTCGAGAGTCAAGTATAGTTTAGTCTCAAATAAAGTTTGTCAAACTTTCAGAAGTGTAACTTCTCTTACCTCCTCCGTAAACATGACTCCAGTAAATCTCAGAGTCTGTGTTGAGTCTGTGATGAGTCTGTAAAAGAGATTGTGTTGACGCTAATACTCCGCTTCCTCAGCGTGAGAGCGAGCACGACACTGACTGCAGTTCCTCTAACGGCCACAGGTGTCAGTAACTGGTAGAAATTTGTGAAAGTTACACAATGGCCCTTTAAGCTTGATTCTGTTACACCCAAAACACTTTCATTTTGACTAGTATAAGTCAAGCAGCTCAGACACTCCCTCATAAATAGTCCTCACGTAAGGACGCCACCATACAGCGATATACCTCCATCCACCAGAGGGCAGGCTCCAAAAGAAGAATTATATTGTAAAATCCAATTGCAACTTTACAAGTGTAAAAAACCCTTTTACAGCCTGGTACAAAAGATGGCTCTGCTCTCTAGAGCTGAGTTCTTGTTACGTGACAACTCTGGGGGGAGTGAATTTTTTTTTTTAATTCTTTGATTTGCCCTCAGTTTTACTTTAGAGTTAGCGTAATTAAGTGAGTGGCTACTTTGATTGACAGGGTGTCATTTTGCGTGGGCCATGGCTGCCGCTAGCCTGTACGGTGCTAGCGCTACCTGCTAGGAGTTAGCTGTGTCATTTTTTGCTCTTCAGAGAAGCTTTGCATAAAACTACTGAGTTATTTTCTGTAGTATTATGTGCCCTTCATTAACAGACCGTCCAAGAAGCTTGGCTCCAGTCTTTTTGGTGAGTAACATTCACATTGTATATTTGCTTAAGTGTTTATTAGCAATTTATTTTAGCAGATATGCTAACAGCCCTTAAGGCTATTACCAGAGTTATCAAAGCAGTTAAAACCAGTCACAAAATTAGATGGAAAAGTCCGATATATTTTGAATTTTAAGGAATATTTCTATGTTTATGTTAGATTTGGGGAAGTGCAGTCTCATATAAAAAGATGTGGTGGCATTATTTTAATTGTTTATTAAGACATTAAAATTTTCAAAAATCTAAGTAGTTAATGTAAAGCCAGAACATTACTGTGATTAGACTAGTTTTATAATATTGACTGGAATTATGCTCTTAAGATTATGTTTATTTGTTCTAAACATAATACAATATTTTGTGATTAGACAAAATTGAGGTTTATGATCCAGTACTGCAATGCTTTACTCCCTCATGCAGATTTAAATCTTATTACTGCTATTTTAAGGCAAAAAAAAAACCTTGCGTTTTATATTGCAATACAGTAATCCTATAATTTAAGAAAAGATTGAGTTGAATCTATATTAATATTACATTCTTAAAATAAACCGATCAGTATAATTGGGGCCTTCGTTGAATTGTATTTCACATTGTATTTCTCTGACTTTGTGTATTGTTTCCTGAAGAAGGTGATTCAGACAAACCTGACCAGTGTGTGTTGAAGACCAACTTTCACCTTCTATTTCATCACAAACATTTTACACAACATAGAATAACAAGCATTTGTTTGTGTGCATTACAGAAATGCTATCTTAATGTACTATATATTACAATACATACTTTTACACCATACTTTCCAGATGTGCTGTCACAGTTTGCAGTCAATTAAAAATGAACAATGCATAGCCTTATTTATTTTTCACATGACTTCCTAAAAGTTTATTTAGGGTTCTCATTTAAGATCATTTTAAAACACTCTCAGGCAGCAGTTAAAGGCAGTAAAGTAAATTGTTACATACATCAGAAAAGATAAAGAAAAACATTTAATCTGTTCACATTCTGGTTGATACTACCTTCAGCAGTTAATTAGTGGGAAGTTTTTATCTAATCAGATTCATACGTTAAATTATGTAGACCATGTCTAGTTTAAAAAGAGTGCAGAGCCATTTTGAACAGTAAATATTAGTACTTAGTAAAACACAGATCCTGAGGTATGGCAGACATGATCTTTATTTTCAGGAAGCTGCAGGTGAAGCTGGTCCATATTCTTCTTTGTCACAGGTTTGACACGGGTCTAATGTTCATGTAATAGTGATGTGTCACGCGCTAAAGATGCGGCTCTGAGAGTCGATGCTTTGTAGTGAATCAGAAGAGCTGGCTCGCATTGAGTGAGAGCCGGCTCCCAGTTTTTTTCCTTTCGCTGCTTACCTCAGTGCTCAGCCTGAGCTCTGCTCAAGGCAGAACTTTGTTTTGATTGGTCAGCATCGTGGCCAATCTGATGTGAGGATATAGTATCATACCATTTTGTGAAACAGAGACCTCTCTGCCTGTCTGTCTGTCTAATAGACAGACAGACAACGCTGAGGAGAGTGTGTGAGTGCCTCGTGTAGTTGTGTATTGAAACTATGAGTGACACTCACAGTTTGAATCGAAGTAATAACCAGCAGTATTAAGAAAATTGACGATTTCTGTTCTGTGTATTTATTTGCAGTTTGTTGCTAATTTGTGCAATAAAATGTTTGATTAAAATATTAAACAAAAGGATGGTTTTGTAACAGAATAAATGTACAACATTAGGCAATTATAAGGCTGTTATAATACTGTTTGGTTGAGTTTGGTTCTGTTCTGTGGATGTATTTGCAGTTTAGTTGTTAATTTCTGCAATAAAATGTTTGATTAAAATTTTAAACAAAAGAATGGTTTTGTAACAGAATAAATGCACGAAATTAGGCAATTATAAGGCTTCTCATAAAAACTCTGAACATGAAAGGGTTTTCAACACACAAACCATTAATTTTTGCAAAGTTATGGTAAAATAAAGGCCTACAAAAAATCCTAAATTAAGAGCCGTTCAGAAGTCGAAAGAGCTGGCTCTTCTTTGGGAGCAGAGCCAAAAGAGCCGAACTTCCCATCACTATCATGTAACTGTTATTCTGAAGGCTTAACTTTATTTAAATATTCAGTCAAGCCAAGTTTTTGTCTAATTTTAATCTAGTATTGTTTCAGTGTTCTAGTTGTCCTCTATTTTTCTGGACAAGACTAATACAACACAGTCTGGTCTAGTCTAGTCTAGTCCAGTATAATAACAAATAAACCACTACTGACTGCTATTTGTACAAAAATGACTTAAGGCACTGACAAACTGTGTTAATATAATCAACAGTAAAATAAAGCACAGTGTAAGAAGAACACCTAAACCATTCATAAATATGTATTTTGCTCATAGTTACATTCAGGGAACAAATATATTGTCAAGACTTTTTATTGTAGCACCTCATGTAGATTTTAATAATAGACTCACAGCCTGCTCTATTGACTCTCATTATTCAACACTTGTTTTTTTCAGGCGACTGATACAGGATCCAGAGATGATTATCTTACATAGGTTTTGTGTTGAAGACTGCTGCATGTAAAAATAGATGTGGTGTAGCTGTTTGTGTAAAAATAACAGCAAGAGTCTGACTAGTCTCACTAACACAGCAGGAGTTAGGAATCACACACTTCAGGCTTAATGATATTATTTTGTTGTGTGGAACATGGTATAGGAATGATATAGTATTTATAGGATGAAGTAAAAAAAATGTACTGTACAATTCCAACTCCTATTATTATATTTCTTCACCTCCTTTCTTATGTATAAAGTGTGCTGTAAAAACATTGCCTTCAATATTAAGATTCATTATTTATTGCAGCTCAATGGGTCGTCCCTGGGCGTTGTTAGGTCTGTTTTATGGAGGATTTAGCTTACCTAAAATATCTAATTGAGGCAGTAAAAAATTAGATTACTCTAGGGCTTCAGATTAGTTTGATTTTCATCCAAAATGAGCCACTCTTGCCTTTAAATCCTTGTTCAGTCACATGTGCATTAACACTGCAGAGATTTAGTTTTAACATTAACTTGGCACAGTCCTGTAATAAGGTTAACACACAAAGAAAAAGAAAAAAAATTATTTGGTTTATGATACGAAATCATACGAAAGTGGCTCTGGTTTTAATCAAATGTTATGTGCAGAGGCCAATGTCCCAAGAGCAGTTAACGTGTCTTTTTTATAAATTGTTGACCTTTATTCCCTCATAAGCTCATTATTCTCTGTCTTACATTTATACCTCCGTTCTCTCTGCAATTCAAGTGCTCAGACAATGTTGGTATCAAAGTGTTTGTAACAGCATAAACAAGCTATATTCAGGCTGAAAATAGCACAAACCATGCATTAAATCGTCTTCTGAATCTCACTGTTGCTCTTTTCTGTCTTAATAATGTGTGTTTGTGTTACAGGTGAGAAAGGCAGACCCGTCTAGACTTGTTTTCATAGACAACGCTGGTCGGCCGCTGCATCCCGCCGACACCCTCAACTTCAGACTGGTCGAGGGCATCGAGGTGAGTATCAAACATCACTGACACTCATTTTACTCGTTATATTTTTACCCAGCGCTCAATAACTTACCCGCTCGGGACCTGGATCTCACTCCAGGAAATGTTTCATGACAATATAAAAAAAAACATCTAACAACATATTTCCCTGGTGAGATGCCGGCCAATCAACAGCACACAGACGTCCACTGGAAGCTTTGGGGTTTCGTTGCTGTGTCTGTCTGATTAGATGGGATTAGTGCTCATTCAATTAGCCGTTCATTCAATACGCTGACGGATGAGGTCTAATAGAAATCCCCTTTGTGTGTCACTTAGGATTAAGAAGCCGCTTTATAACAGGCTGGTAAATGTCTTAAGCTGAGAGTGAATGGGAGTTGTACTATTTGACATCTCGGGGTGATATTCAGCAAAGTGAATCTTTTCAATCATCTCAAAGAAAATGTTCAAGGAGTAAGCTTTCGTCATTTAAAAATAGTATTATCGTTTCACCAGAGGATAAAGAACAACTCTGAAGCACAGAGTATGTGTTTTCATGGGTCTATCTATATACCAGGTTGGTTCAAGGCAAATATAAGGCTTTGTTGTGTATATGTGGCACTGATTGATAAATGATTGACAACTTCCTGCTGCCATTTTGATGTCAAACATTAGTAGCTTATTTTTTTCATTTAAAAAATAAAATGAATACTCACAGACAACTCTTTCATAGTGGTCTGAACCTGAAGTTTTAAAAAGACTACATTAAAGTGGCACTACCTAATTATTTTCTTTCTTTCTTTCTTTTGCTGTCCCTGTCTCAGACTCCACTCACACCAACAACAGCAGAGGGGCCTCTCCTGCTTTTCTTTTATGAATAAAATCAAACAGGACCAATTTTTCTTCCTCAAAATACTAATATTACATCAAACTGTAGTTTAGAGTTTACTTTTAGCTCCAACTTCAGCAAATATCTCCGCCCTCATTAGGCCCGAGCAATAACCGCTGTCAACGGC
>JAWCTZ010001071.1:0-25202 GCA_036850595.1 Rhyacichthys aspro | reverse complement strand
AGAAAAATAGCTGGTAAGATTTTGTTGCTAAGGGAAGAGCTGGACCAGGCATCTCTAATCAATCCCTGAGCAATGAGAAAGATTAACCAATGGCGCTACAGCTAGAGGTTTCAGACCACCCCCTAATAATTTGCATTCGGTTCAATAAATACTAAAAAATAAATAAAAGCATAAATAAATAAATGTATAAATATATAAATAAATAATTATATAAATAAATAAATACATAAAATAAGAAATAAATACATAAAATTAAATCTAATTATATTTGTATCAATTTAAATATAAATGTAAAAATAATAAATGAATAAATAAATAAATATATAAAAGCATTTATTTATCGAAAAGACATTGCCATAAACCCATTATTAAATGTATGTATTTGTTTGCATATTAAATGACTATTAAAATAAGTATGACAATTCATTGAGCATTAATTAATTTATAAATTTATTGATTTATTTATATATGTATTTATTTATTTAAAGTTTTGGCAGCTGGGGTCCTCCATAGTTTATAAACAGTATGGATTATAGCTTTTTTTTTTGTTTTATCCAATATATCATATTTTTATTTATATTTATTTATATTTGATTGTATTTTCTTTAAAGATTTTCTCACATTTGTTTTATTCTATTTTACTGAGTTAAATATAATGAAACAAAGCCACCACTGTTTTTCAATTGATGTGTTTGATTATTTTATGTCATAAAGCACCTTGAGTTGCACTAATTTGGATGAAAAGTGCTCTATAAATAAAGTTTGAATGATTGATTGAAAGCATCAAAAGAGGCTGTGAAATGTCACTGTAACAGGTCTGTAAGGGGATTTTTGTACTCTTTATTTTTTGTACGCTATTTTTTGGTGGTGCTTTTATTAGCTTCCATGAAGTCCAATTTCAAGTGTAATGCTGTAGGTAAAAGTTTTGACTATTGAGAATGAATTGATGAATTAATTGTTTGAAGCTACTACTGTATGCTGAAGTAAAAAAAGGACAGACAGACTTTGGAAATACAGTTAAAACGCAGTCATTTATTTGTAAAACTACAGTGAAACTACAGCCACAATCACTCATTTTTCGAGGGTTTTCCAAGGCAGACATACAGCAATGACCTGGGCCTCTTCATTCTGATGGTACGACACATTATTGTGACTACTGACACTATCTCGTTACTGAGATGATTAGTTCTTGTTTGTCTTTGTTGGAGAAAACTGTTGCAGCCATACATTTTCACTGCAGACAATGTGAGTTGGGGGATTTATGTTCAAACCTCCAAAAAGCAGTTCTTTGAGTTCTGAACCTTGTTTTTTATCATGCTCCCTTTATAGACCAGAAAGACTTCAAATTATCCATGTACTTGGTTACATGTCCAACTCTCCTTTTTTCATCTTTTTTGTTCATTTTTTCAAAACTAGTACTAAACTCAGGCCAAAACTAAGACTAAATCTGGCCTGGGTCAGAGCTAAGCAATAACCAATTCAGGACTAAACTAAGTGTAAACCAGAACTAAGCCCTAAGCAGGCACAGAACTGGAATTGTTGAAGTTGTGAAGTTTTTTGTTTTTTTGTTTTTCAAAAAGCTCTTAAATTTAAACTGAGGTACAATGATACCTTTTACAAGACTCCTTTTATTGATTGTCAACCTACAGAAGTAATGTTAAATTCCTGAAAAACATTTTAAAGTGTGTTTTAGAGTGTAAATGTTCACATTATATACATAAATTAATAAACAATTACTTAAAATTATTAATAGATTTTCTCTAATCACCAAACAGGCCTATTTAACTTTGCTAAATTGTATTATGTATGTATTTGTATGTGGTAAACAGCACACAAAAGAAAGGCTAGCCAAAATAAATAAATGGCAATACAGTGGTCCCTCGCTATAATGCGGTTCACCTTTCACGGTCTTGCTGTTTCATGGATTTGTTTTAGTGCAATTTTGCATGCTATTTTTTTACAGCGTATGAACGCACATTGTGTTCTGCGTCCTGATTGGCTAAGGGAGAACTCGCGCATTGTGTTCTGTGTCCTGATTGGCTAGGGGAGAACTCTCGCATTAAGTTCTGCGTCCTGATTGGCTAAGGGACTATAGACCATTGTCAATCAATCTCCTCCGTGCCATGTCTTCTGTACAGTACAGAATGCACTCTGATTGCCAAATTTACTTAAATGTTTGATCACTAGCAGTGTGACTCTGAAGTGCTGTATGTTTGTGCCACAATGTCGAAACGTCCTGCAGCGACAAAGGCACCTGCGGTCGCACCCAAAGGCAGAGGAAGATGCTAACCATCGCACAAAAAGTTGGACTTCTGGACATGCTGAAGAAAGGTAGAAGTTACGCGGCTGTAGGGCGCCATTACGTAGTAAATGAATCTTCAGTTAGTTCCATAAAGAAGGAGGAAAATAACATAAGGACGACAGCAGCAATAAGTTTCAAGGGATGCAAAAGGGCTGTAACTGTCCGCAACAAGACCATCATAAGGATGGAGTCTGCTTTAGCTTTGTGGATCAGTGACTGTAGGAAAAAGAACATTACGCTGGATACCAACATCATCTGCACAAAAGCTAAAAAGCTTTATGAAACCTTTGCTGACAGCGATGACATTCATGACAGCGAGAAGCAGGATGATGCGGAGCCCAGGCCATCGACGAGTGCTTTTCACGCAGTACCAAGCCCATTTAATGCCAGCAAGGGCTGGTTTGACAAATTTCAGAAACGCTTTGGACTTAAAAGTGTTTCTCTGCACGAAGAGGCCGCCTCTGCGGATACCGCAGGAGCGGAGGCATACGTGAACAACAAATTGAAAGTGATCATCGAGGAAGGGGGATATAAGCCTGAACAAGTTTTTAATATGGATGAGACAGGCTTATTTTGGAAACAAATGCCCTCTCGCACCTTTATAATGCAGGACGAAGCCAAAGCCCCAGGATTTAAGGCCCAAAAAGATCGTGTGACTCTGGTTATGTGTGGAAATGCTGCGGGCTTTATGATAAAACCAGGGCTTATTTATAGGTCAAAAAATCCTAGAGCCCTAAAAAACAAAAATAAGAATGAGTTTGCCCGTTTACTGGATGCACAACGCAAACGCTTGGATGACAAAAGTGCTCAATCTGGATTGGTTCAAACAGTGTTTCAACCCGGAGGTCAGCGTTATTTGAGAGAAATAGGACTTGACTTTAAAGTGCTTCTGATCGTAGATGACGCCGGAGGCCACGCTGATGATTTGTCGAACGATGGTGTGCAAATCGAATTTCTCCCACCAAACACTACATCGCAGATTCAGCCCATGGACCAAAGCATCATCCGCGCTTTCAAGGCTCTCTATATGCGCTACACCCTGCAACATCTTGTTGAGGCTATGGACTCGGATCAAGATTTCTCACTAAAGGCCTAGTGGCGTGAATACACCATTGCATCATGTCTCCAAAATATTCAGTGGGCCATTCAGGAGATGAAAACTGAAACTTTAAATGCCTGCTGGAAAAAACTGTGGCCAGAGGCAGGGCGCAACCCTACCAGATGCTCTTTTGATGAGATCCATCACTCTGCGGTAGATACAGCTGTGAATCTGGCAAAACAGCTTGGGGGAGATGGCTTTAATGATATGACTCCTGATGACATAAATGCCCTGATTGATGCCCACTCACAACCGCTGACTGATGAAGACCTGGCAGAGATGACAAAGCCACCAAGCGAGGATGAGGGAGAAGAGGAAGAAGAGGACACAAGTGTTGGTAAAGACGAGGAGGATGGACTAACACTTGATCGCTTGGCAACCATGGTGAGAATGGCCAATGAACTTCAGCGAGCAGCACAAGAATGGGACCCTATAAGAATCTTCTCGCCCAGAAGAAAAAACAGCGCCAACAACTACCCATAACTATGTTCTTCGCTCGGAAAAAGACACCTGCACCAAGGCCTTCAGTGGACGCTACAGCGGAGCAACGCTAGAACGAAGAGGCACGGTCAGAGGAACTGTGAAATACGTGTGAGTCACTATTAATAATTTCTTATGTGTCCAACCTTGTAGGTTGATCATTAAAATTAAATTTGTTATTTCTAAAAGCAATCATATTTATTACTAGGAAAACGTTTATATTTTATTACAAATGTTTGGGCCTGAAAACAGGTTTTGATCTTTGGTTTCATTACTGCACTTATTTTTTTAAATCTACGAAGGTTTAAACTTTGAGAGTGTTTAAACAAGAAAGAAATGTGAGAAAATGTTAATTCCTGTCTGAGAAAAGTGTATAAAGTGTGTGGTGAGGGGTTTTACAGCCTTAAAACATATATAATAATTGTAAAAAATAAAGCTGACTACTTATTGTTAGAGAATTTTGGATCTATTGTAAGGCTGTGATGCCCTAAGCCTTGGGCTCTGTCATTAGATAGACTCAGACACCTACTTGTCTCCAACCTCGAGCCTAATCAGCTGAATACCAACTGAATAGCATGTTTCCAACCTCAAGCCTTATCAGCTGAATAACATCTGAATAACAACTCTCTTGGTATTGGATGTTTGCATACTGACCTTTTATGAGGCACTATAAACTCTGATTAGTAAAAGCATAGTCAGACTTGAATGTTCAATACTACGCTGTGTTGACTGTTCAACTGTCTCCGGGCCTGTATTTGATGGTAATAAACTTCTCCTGCTTAAGACATCCAGACTCTCTTTAGTCCTTTTATGTGGTCCACTACTTCGAAGCTCTAAGGCAGTATACCAATTCTCTTACAATATTTGCGTCACGAACTACGAAATCTATATACAGCTGGACTGGTAAGTGCAAATAATTTTTTCTTTTTAAGAGAAGTGTTGCCTTACCAGAACCAGGCTTGACAGATAGATCCTATGTGTTGGGAAAAAATGGGTATAATACATAGTCCTTGAGCTAGTGGTCACATATGTTGATTTCAATCTAGTTATTCAAGCAAATGCTTGGTTAAAATGATTGGCTAATTTTGGAGTTAATGTTGGTACCAGTATTCGGCTGAGGCCGTACTGGTTGCCTGTGAATTCATGAGAAAAGCTAAACATAATGAGCATTATGAAGTACTGAAATTTGGACGTACTGAGAGCTCTGGGTAAGCTTTCCAACATTGAATTCTGTTTTCGATAACAGTTTCAAAGGCCAATGTAATTGTTATTAAGGCGGTGTGTGAGCAAGAGTAAAGCTGTGAGTACCGCAGTCATTACAGGCTGATGTGAAAACCTTGGTGGATTGGCGTTGTATTTGGTGGTCATAGAAATCTGTAGTGTAATTGAGCACCAGTTTTGTTCCCCTTCAAAAGCTAAACTTCGATGCTGCGTAGCATACGCTATGGGAAACATTGTTTGTTGGACCGTTTGTGAAGCTCGTGTGTCAAACACGCCAAAGGGATTTGGCCTGCTTATATACCTTGTGCTCAATCAACAGCACCTGCGAGATGTGCTGCAGTGCTGCACTGTACACTATGACTGTGTTGCAGCCGTATCAGAGTGACCTGCTATAGGATCTGATCATGGGGGGGTCTGTAGATCAGAAGGCATTTTAGAGCAAAGGCTCCCCCGCTGCGCTCAGACCCCGGGACCATCGGCCACTCGGTCCCAGTCAGGTCCAGCTCAATCTGGGCGTGCAGCCCAGAAGGAGAGTGTAGCGGATCGTGCCCCCCCTCGTAAGATCTGGGGGGCTGACCACCGCGCTCCTCCAAAGAAAGTGGACCTGTGCACAATCATTTCAACCAAAAAAATAAATAAATAAGTCCTGGTGCTGTACGCCCAGGACCACGGGGGTTCCCCTGGGGGCACATGAATACTCAACGCCGAAGACCCGCTGGTCTTTCCCCGCCGCCACCGGCGTTCGGGAGCAGCGGTCTCCGGTGGAGTGTTAAGTCCTCTCCCTCATCACCCCCCCCCCCCTCCTCCAAACGACGTGTCACTGTTAATGCCCCTTTCAGAGAAACTGGCAGCTTGGGAATTACTGCCACATATCTCTCCTTGGGTAATAGGAGCGTCATGAGGGGCTACAGGATTCAGTTTGCGTATCAGCCTCCGCGCTTCAACGGCGTGGTTCTCACTTCCGTGAGAGCGGAGCGAGCGCATATGACTCAGGAACTGCAGGTTCTGCTGGACAAAGGGGCCATAGAACATGTTCCTCTGGCAGACAAGTAATCCGGATGTTACAGCCGGTGTTTCCTGGTTCCGAAAAAGGATGGGGGATTATGCCCAATTTTGGATCTTCGTGTCCTGAACCACTTCCTCAGGGATTCAAGTTCAAAATGCTGACTATAAATGATGTGTCCCAGATCTGATTAGGTTACTGGTTTATCGCCACAGATCTGAAGGACGCATGTTTTCATATAGAAATTCTGCCACAGCACAGGAAATTTCTGAGGTTTGCTTTCGGGGGGGGGAGCTTACCAATATCGGGTCCTGCCATTCGGTCTAGCCTTGTCACCCCGGACTTACACAAAATGTATGGATGCTGCTCTGGCCCCTCTGTGGCTCCAGGGCATCCGCATTTTGAATTATATAGACGACTGGCTCATTCTGGCTCAGTCTCGGGACATCGGGACATTGTACTGACTCATCTCGAATCTCTGGGGCTGAGACTCAATGTCAAGAATAGTGTTCTCTCTCCTGCCCAGAGAACCACGTATCTGGGCGTGGTTTGGGACTCCGCCGAATGCAGGCGCATCTGTCTCCTGCTCGTGTGGAGTCTATATTGAGAGCACTGGGAGAAGTCAGGCTAGGCCAGCGGGTCACTATGCGCTCTTTTCAGAGAATTTTTGGGTCTCATGGCGGCTGTGTGGTTCCTTTGGGCCTTTTGCACATGAGACCGTTTCAGCTGTGGCTTCAGGCCAGGGGATTTCATCCCTGGAGCAAATAAGGGTTACGCGCCGCAGGCTTCATACCCTGTCTATGTGGTTCAGACCCCAGTTTCTCACTCTGGGTCCCACTCTAGGTCCATGTTGTCGTTGCAAAATGCTAACAACGGACGCATCTCTTACGAGCTGGGGTGCGGTCCTAGACGGCCGACCAGCTCAGGGTTTATGGGGGGGGCCATCATCTCGCGTGGCACATCAATTGCCTCGAGATGAAGGCTGTATTTCTGGCTCTGAAATAATTCCTCCTTCAGCTCAGGGGTTACCGTGTTCTGGTGCGCGTGGACAGCACGGCGGTGGTCCCATGTGTGTGGGACCACTGTTGTGCTGTCCCTGTTATCATCAGGGCGGACTGCGTTCGCGCCGCTCGTACGAGCTAGCGCGGCAGCTTCTGCTCTGGGCTCAGGACAAGTTCCTCTCATTAAGATCGGTTTATATCCCTGGGCACATGAATGTGGGGGCAGATTTACTGTCCAGACAGGCTGTGACCCACAGAGAGTGGAGACTTCACCCCGACATAGTGAATCAGATTTGGGGGAAGTTTTACCAAGTGGAGGTGGACCTCTTTGCCTCGGTGGAGACTGCACAATGTCCCCTCTATTTCTCTCTGACTCCTCCAGCTCCTCTGGGTCTGGACGCAATGGCGCATGTGTGGCCCGACATGCGTCTTTACGCGTTTCCTCCAATTCCTCTCCTCCCGGGAGTCTTGTCTCCTGTTAATAGCGCCCTGTTGGCCGACCAGAATATGGTTTTCAGACACAATAGCTCTCCTCGACGGCTCGCCTTGACCGATTCTGTCCAGGAGGGATCTCCTCTCTCAGGCGCAGGGGACTGTGTTTCATCCCCGGCCGGAGCTCTGGAATCTGTATGTCTGGCCCCTGAGGGGGACCAATTAAGGGAAGTGGGACTCCCATCCCCTATTATTAATACTATTTTGAGTGCTAGCGCTCCCTCTACTAGGAGGACCTATGCACTCAAATGGCGTGTATTTGAAGCCAGGTGCGTTACGCACCATGCAGACCCTGTTCACTGCCAGATTGTTTCAGTGCTGGAGTTTCTGCAGGATAAATTGTCTTCGGGCACTCATCCCAGTACACTCAGGGTTTTTGTGGCCGCTATTTCAGCTAGCCACGCTCTGATGGACAGGGTGACAGTTGGGAGGCACTCACTGATTGCCTGCTTTATTCGAGGGGCTAAGCGGCTGAGGCCGCCTGCTGGAATTACTGTCCCTTCATGGGACCTAGCTATTGTACTTGAGGGCCTGATGGCTGCCCCTTTTGAACCACTGGAGTCAGCACTTGCCAGGTTTCTGACTTTAAAGTTGTTTTTTCTCATGGCCATTACCTCTCTTAGAGGATTGGGGATTTGCAGGCTTTATCGGTGTCACCGTCCGGGCCTGGTCAAGTTATTTTGCATCCTCACCCTAATTATCTCCCTAAAGTTCCCTTTTCTGCTCAAAATCCTATTATTCTTGAAGCTTCCTGTCCTCCGCCGTTTACTACGCCGGAGCAGGAGAAGTTTCATTTACTGTGTCCAGTATGTGCGCTTCGGACTTATGTCCGCCACACGGAACAGTGACGCAAGTCCGAGCAGCTCTTTTGGTGTTACGAGGGCCGTCAGCGGGGGCTGCGGCCACTAAGCAGACTATGTCACGTTGGGTGAGGGACGCCATTGCTCTGGCCTATGAGGCGTGTGGTCAGCCCCCGCCTATAGGTGTCAGAGCTCATTCAACTAGAGGGGTGGGCTCCTCCTTGGCTCTGGCAAAGGGGGTCCCTCTGCAACTAATCTGTGATGCGGCGGGCTGGTCCTCTCCGCACACTTTTATCAAATTTTATAGTTTGGATGTTCATATGACTCCGGATCTCATGTCCTTGAGTCTTCATCCCACAGTTGTGTTTGAGTCTCCTGGGTCTTAGTGCACACAATACACTACCTTGGGGTCCAGACACTTTAGGGGCGGCGGCGTTGGTATTCTCGTTCCCATAGCGTATGCTACGCAGCATCGAAGTTTAGCTTTTGAAGGGGAACGTCTCGGGCTACATGTCTGTAACCCTGTTCCCCGATAAAGCGGGAACGAGATGCTGCGTAGCATACGCTATGGGAAACATTGTTTGTCGGACCGTTTGTGAAGCTCGTGTGTCAAACACGCCAAAGGGATTTGGCCTGCTTATATACCTTGTGCTCAATCAACAGCACCTGCGAGATTGGGCGCACCTGGTTGATTGGGCACAGGAGGTATAAAAGGCATGTGACTGGAACAGTCCCCAGATCTGTTTGTCTGAAGACCGCCCAGACACGCCCATAGGGGCGGCACTGCAAACGCAGCATCTCGTTCCCGCTTTATCGGGGAACAGGGTTACAGACATGTAACCCGAGACGTTTTTCTTGAAACTATATGTCCGGGACTATAGCTAAAGAAGAGGCACGATAGCTGCTCTGTGAAGGGTCTTAATGTCTGGGGAGGGCCTAGGAAAACTTCCTTAGAATCACTAATTCCCTGGTAGGCGCCTATCTCTTAAAATGTGCACGTGGAGATACATTCAGGATAAAAGATTCTGAACTTGTATCTGGCTCTTGCTACCATCGTGGTAACTCTAGAATCAGTTAAGAACTTTAACAATAAAGTGTTTAGAAGTTTTCAAGCAAACAATGGCTGATTATATTTCTGGATGCTGCAGTAGATCTTTTTGCCATAAATGTGTTATCTGTTATTTACTATAGGTCATATTAAGTGTCTTATGAAGTTCAGAATTACTATGGCTTGGGTATTAACCACAGATTCCACCACACAATGTCTAGCTTAAGTCTTTAATGAACCAACTCATTAAGATCTAAACATCAGACACACATTTCTTCTTTCTCTACACCTGGTGCAAGGCCATATCTCTACACTTCTAACTTCATCATAGACATCAGCTTTAAAGCTACAATCTGTAGACTAGCCTCAACTAGACCAAAACCCTCTCCTGTAGAGCACACACACAAGTAAAGGGCTTAGTGAGTGTCAGCAGGACAAGGAAAACAAGGCAAAGTCAACAACTAACATATGAGGATGAGAAAAGGACCAACATCAGGGAAGATGAGGAAGGCGGTGTTACTGATATAAATAAGAGCTGTAATAAAGTAAAGCTAGACTTGATCAAAAGTGGACAATACCCAATGTTTAGAAAAAAATATAGACCCTTTATTCAAACCTAAAAGCAAGGCTCTGTCTCTGACCTCTCACAGAAATTGTCACAGCGCTGGAGTCTGTGAACGAACAGCCCCCACCTTTGCTCTCGCTGTTCTCCTGACAGAGAGCACACACACAGTGTCAGCAGGATATGGAAGCAGGCAAAGGAGAGAGAAGGGGTTAATAAAAAAAAAATTTTTAAAAGTGAGGAAGAGGAAAGAGACAGGAAAAGAATAATAATAATATTGATCATACTAATCTCTTTGCAAACAGGTTCTCTAAAAGTTGCTAAAGTAACAGCTGTTATAATGGGTGCACAGAAAGTGCTGGAAGGTGTTACAAAATAAAATGACATTAATTTTGAAGATTTTGTTATAAAAAGTTCTTACTAAGGTAGTTAACTAAAACTAATTTAGTTTGGTATATATCTGGTGTCTGTCTTGTCTTGTGTTTGGTGCAGCTGCTGTGTGTATCTGTTATGTGTGAAGGTCTTTGAACACAACCTATTGGGGTTTGTTTTAAAACAAAAGGCTAAGTTAACAAAAAATAATGTTTGTTTTTTTTTAATAAAAGATTTGCTATAACAACTGTTGATTAAAAAAATACAGTTAAGAACATATTACAGTGTGACTGTAATGAGTTTAATCTGAAACAATGTTAGTGACGCGACTGATCACTGGAGAAGCACTATTGAGTTTGATTAAACTAAACTGTGTTAAAATGACAAGGCAAATAACATCTGACCATCATAACAGCCTGAAAACAGAAGGATAAACAGGGGTAACATCTATGGATACGTGCATATTAACCTGGGGTTTTTTCTCACTCATTCATTATGTGTGTTTTATTATGATGTGTTATATTTTGAGAATTGATGCTGCTCTAATTGTTGTTTACAGGAACCAAAGAACTCCAGTTTAAAGCTGATGCATGAGTTACATGTGTTCTCTGTCTCCATCCTCTGCAGCTGAACTGTACTATAGAACTATATAACTGGGTGTAAGAAGGTCAATGGTCAACAAGACCCTGACCAAAAGCTTACAGGGAAATGTTACAGGGACAGTTGTAATTTTTTTAGAGCTTCATTAATTAAACAAATTCAAAATATAATACTATACTTTGCTCTTAAGCATAAAAACAATTAAGCAGTGAGACAACTAGAGCAAACAAACAAAAGTTAAGAATGAAATGTTTTAAATGTATTTATGGGAAATTAAAAGAGAGTTAAAATGTGCTTTGTGAAGTGAAATCAAATATAAAATATTGTTGTAACATTGAATTAAAGCTGAATTATCTTTGAAGTATGAGACCTTTTGTGACCTAAAAGATTCAGATTTGAAGTGAGATGTTGTGTTGAAAGTATTACTTGATTCACTGTGTCTTCATTTAGTGGGTGTCTTGTAGTTCTCTGTAGTCAACTATAGAGTAATTCTTTTGTGTTATACTTGGTCTATGAAATATCAACATAGACGCTGTTGTTTTGAATTACTGGAACTTAGTGTTTTGTTGAATGCATTGTCTTCTGGTTGACATTAGCCATTCCTTTTTCCCTCCTCATACAAGAAAGAGAGTTTACATTGACACAGATGGCAACAGCCTTCAGGATCTTGATGTTCTGTTAAACAATAATACATCGTAATAGTTGATAAAAATGTCTCCTTAATATCTCAGACGTGTGTTATCAAAAGAGAGCAACGGGCACTAGAAACAAAACCATAGTTTATAAAAATAAAAAAATCTGCTCATCAAGACATGTCACTTTGACCAAACATGACTCACCAAGTCTAACAATAACTGAAGGTTAATTAAGTTTTACTTAAATGAATGCTCATGAGAGTTTAACATTAATTTAGTCTTCATTATTTGTTACCATTTACCTTGACAGTGAGTCGCTGCAGTGACCTGTGTTTGAATCAAACCAGTAAAACATCAATTACAGAGGTTTTCAGTTTTTATAGCTGTAACATAAAGTAATGTATTAGTTTCTAAAGTGGTATAACCTGATGAATGGTGTTTTCAGGCTGATCTTTGAGAAATAATGCAAAAATTACTTAAAATAGTTAAAAGTTAATCAGTACAGTGACTATAGTCTTCTTAAAGTCTCTGAATATAGATGTTAATCCTCTAAAAGTACTTTACTTCTTTTGGACTGTACAGCTGCAGACTCTTTATAGACAACTGATAAAGGACTGTGGCTGTCTGAGTGGAAATGAGACCTGTTGATGGCCTAGTGTTTCTGGGAGGGTAGTTACTTCATGTGCCTTGCTGGTTGTTTCCACTGCTCCAGCACTGAACTGAACTGAACCTGCCTGGCTCTGGCACTGTTTTGTCTACTGAGACTTATCTGAGAACATGGCTGAATGCTCTTTATCGTCTCTGAGAAACATGAGACTAACACTGGCTGAAGCACCAACGACAAAGAAAGCTAGTTTCTGACTGGTCTTAAAGCTGCACTTTGTGGACTGGGCTCCTCCACACTGTCCTCAGGTCAAATGGACTGAATCTATGCCACTGCAACTGCTGCTGCTCAGAGGTCATTACAACATGAACTGTTCTGCTGCTGCATGAGGGGTGCTGCTCGCCTGGGACACAGGGTACTGACACTGGCTCTCAATTCCACTCCTAGACCCTGACATTTACATTTAAATACTACTGTTTTGTTTTTTTATAAAAAAACAAAACAAACAAACAAACAAACAAAAAAACAAAACAAAAACAGTTTCTATGAGTTCAACTATTGAGTTGTGGATCTTTTTAGTTTAGAGCGAGGTCTGCAATGAAGACACCATTCTACTTGATGTCACCAAATGTCTATTAATAATAAGTAGACGAACTAATCAGTAGACAAACAATCGCGTGTCCTCTCGTATTATTCTACCATTCATCTGTGAATTTGAACTGAACTTTGTTATTCAAATTTTAAAACGTGCCTTAATTCTGGGACATTTATGCTATTACATTTGGGAAGTCTGCCTTTTATAGTTTTTCAAGATTTGGATTTTATGCCTTTTTGTTTCTGCCAATGCTATTTTAGATTAGTTTTGCTTTTAGTAAAACAATATTATTTAAAGTAACTGTTGAATAACTCACTCTTCTAAAGCAAAGGTGTTTTTGTTACATGGTGTAAAAGATAAATAAATAAAAATAAAAAGAAGAAGCTTAAAAGTAGATGCTACAATTGTTGAGAATTTTTTATATTCAATGCCAAACTAACTGAATTCACACAGAACCACGTGAATAAGTTAGTTCCCGACCATATGTCACAAAATACTTTGACATATGGAGCGTAACCCATGCACAGATAAATCTGTCCTAGCAATACAGTTAGATGAGCAAACACGTCAATAATTGCAAAAAAAAAGATGACGAAACTGCTCATTACACTAACACACAGAAACTGAAGCTTGACTTGGTGTGGGGGGAACTTGAGAGTCTTACTCCTCCTTTAGCAGATGGATAGATACTCAAAACAGAGCTTTTTGGTATGAGGAACTGCGTTTCCTTCTACAAAAAAAAAAAAAGTAGGCCTTGTTGACCCAGAGTCCCGTCAGTCCATCATTTGCTTTAATTCCATTCAGCTCCTGGGTGATTAAACAATTGCCTATCAACAATAAATTTACAAGCTTCTGCTACAATACATAAACAGTAAACTTAATGAGTGTGTCTCTTAAAAATAGCCAAAAGGATCGTAAACTATGTTCTTAAAGAAAAGGCTATCAGTCACCAATTAAAAGTTGTATAAGAGGAAGGTTAAAGGAATGCAGAGAAAATCATTTTAAAGTCACCTGCGCTGTTTGATTGGTGTGTGTTTCCTGTTGTGTTTGTTTGAACCTATTGAGCTTGTTGATCCAAGTCTAAAGAACGAAGGGAAGTTTGTTCCAGTGACTGTGCTGATCCAGTTGAGCTCTGCGTGAGTTCTTTGTTTTAATGCTGTGTTGTAGTTGGGTGTGTTTCAGGTCTGACAGGAGACTGTCCAGTAATGTCAGGTGTGGTGCCTGTAGTGAAGTCTGGAGCTAAAGTACTTCACTGTGGTTGTATCACCTGAGGAGGTGTGTCTGATGTTGAGAGTAGGGCTCTTAAATCATTCACATGTTAATTTACTGGTAATAATCATCCAACATGTATATAATACAAATAAATGCAGAGGAAGGAATCACGAGAGTCAAAGACAAAAAGTCACTATTGTAACTCCAAAAATAAAGAGAAGCCCCATATTTTTTCTTCCTGTGTGGCTCAGGTGCACATGATCCTCACATGAATAAAAAGAGGTGGGAGCAAGAGAAGAGAATCCTGGGAGGTTCTTAGTCGAGACAATGATTATTATGACTCTTTCTAATACAAAATATATTTGCAGTATTCGAATGTTAAACTAAACACAAAGAATGAAGAAATTCAGAATAAACAACAGATTTAGTTTAGACTAAATATTACTAAATGTTTCTGAAACCAAAAGATAAGGAAAGTGCTAGGGAAAAGAGAAGAACAAAACCCAGTTGTTCCTGAGGACGGTTAAGAAGTGAAAAGGACTGACTGGAAAACTTTTCACTAATCAATACTAACACCTAACTCTTAACAATGACTCTCTGAGACCTCAGATTCAAAGAGCAACATGGAAACTTGAAAAAGGGAAACTTCAACAACTAACACTTATGGGTTGTAATACATGAGTTGTTCTAACCTAATTATTTTCTAGGCTGGTGGACAATTGTTTTAACAGACATTTTACCAACAGGGTCCCACTCTGGAACATTGTGCATTGGAGATCAATACCAGCAGCCACTTACACAGGCTTGAATTGAAACCTAAGATCTAATGAAGGCCCTCTACCGGCCAGAGAGTGTTGATGTTTACAGGCAAACACTACAAAAGATAAGGTTCCTTTTAAGGTCAGTCCAATCCAGAGTCCAGAGTCACCTGGGATGAACACCAGTATCCTTTTGGAAAGTTGCTTAATATCTGAATTGTTAAGTTTAATTGAAATTGCATTAAAGTCTTAAATGCAAGATTTAAGATTTTCAATGTCTATATTGCCTATTCATTTTCTATTTTGTAGATTTCTATTTTATATTTCTTTAGTTCTGTGTTACATTTTCTAGTGTGCTGTGCAATATCTATTTTGCTATTGGTTGCAGGTAAATAAAAACAAGCAAGCATTTCACTGTGCATTTTGTAAATAAATCTTATCCAAATTCAAGAGAGAAATAGGTAGTAATGTTGATAAATGTTTGGCATGGTAATCATTTTCTATCCACAGGTCCAAGAACAACACAAAAAAGGTATTGTTGTCATTCTATAGAACCTTTTAGTGCTGAAATGAAAAATGTGGGATGGTGCCTGAACAAGATGCTGTTGGTGAATAACATACAACCAACTTCATGTGTTTAATGTCAATGCTAGTGACTGGTTAAATATTTAGTAGTTATTTAAAGGCTACATGGTAAACATCACTGAATCATTATACTATTGCTGTACAAACAGAGAAAGGGGTACTGCAATAGTTGGTTAATGCACCCGCTGGCTTGTCCAACAAACATGAGGAATAACTTTTTCAGGTTAACTTCGGCTCATGGGAATCAGATCTGCATGCTGATGGTGAGTGGATAGCAGAGTGGGAGCTAATTAAGAGGTTCAGTATTTAGTGGCTAATAAAGACTCATATTTAATCTAGAAGGGCATAGAAATGCGCACCTGGACATTAATTGTAACCTGTGAGTAAGTGTGGTAAGTTATCTTATATATTTCCATGCTGATGTGTTCACTGTCGCTGCTTACACATTTCACATCATGTACACAACATCATTTGTGGTTTCAAAACATCTTGACTGGTTTTGGGTTTTGGCAGCCATTATCAATATGTGCACACAGTTTTAATGCATTCACTTGGGGAAGTGTCAATGGTTCAGAAGTGGTTAGAAATAAATCTACAGGAACTATTAAGTAAAAGTAAAGTAAATGAACTATTGTCAAACAATACTACACATGTAAAAAATAAGAGCTTCCTGGTTACTTAAACAAAATTAAGCTGAATGTATCTCTGTTTCCAGGGGGCAGGAGCCATAGAACTTGGAAGGGTGCAGGTCCTGCTCCCTGACAGTCTGCAGGGGTGTGGAGGCTTACAGCTGAGTTCCATACGGCCAGCCTTATGGTACGTGCTTTTTAGATTTTATTCTAAGATAAAGGATTTAAAGATAGCGGCCTCACACACCCCATTAATGTGTAAACTTACTGCTGCAGACAAAGTAACCTATGATACAGAATTACAAGTAAGTACAAGTCCACTTACTACTCAAGGAAGAACATGTAGAGTAATTTGAACTAATGCTGCTCTTAGGTTTCTGTGGAAACTGCATTAGATGTGTGTGTAACCCAGATATTTTCTTTGCCTTATTTTCTCTTTCTCACGGCTCAACACTAAGTTCACGTTGTCGCGAACGTTCTAATATCGCGGGACTTACCACGAGATTTTGTGAGTTTCGCGGGACTTTCACATGTGACTTGTGCCATGCGTCTTTAAAAGATGGCTGCGCGCTGTTGTTAGTTTGTGAGCCGGTGGTGGTTGAGCGGCTGCAGGTAGGCATTTAGCCCTGTAAGTGTATCAATTGTGTACTTTAAACGGCTGGTTGACTGTTATGCCTACCTACCTTTTAGATGCCTCCACCATTTGTTGAGACTGTGCTGTTGAGTGACTTAATGATACGGGAACTGGTGAGTGTTATTGTTTGTTTCAGACAGAGCTAAGATGCTAGCGTGAGCATTCTTGTGTATGGTACGGACATGTCAGCCGGTGCTGGCGCTGGCTGTACGTGTTCTACTGAATTGTCCTATCATTTAAAATATATTCATGCTGTGCCTATTTGTATTGAATTCATATGAACAATGCACTGGTATTTATTGACATTTAAAGATGAATGTGGATTGATTATGAAATGGTCAAACATGATTTGATATTGAAATGCATTTTGGAACTATTTATTATTGATAACATTGCTAATTTATAGAGTACTCTTATTATAAATGATTTATATTGCTATGTGCAGTATTTAAATTTAACTCATGTACATGATGATGAAATGTGATGAATGATGACTATGAAACATGGTGACATTTTGATATGTGATTATGATGTTTTGGTTGTGATGCTTAATTAGTATTACTGATTGCTTGGTCCTGTTTTGTGCAGGCCAGGTTTCATGTATGGATGGCGAGCTACTAGGCCTCGACCTAACAAAGACAGCATCTGCCGGTGTGGTAGGAGGCGCTGCAGCTGCTCCCACACACACACTCTAGCACACCTGCCCTATGGACTGACTTTTTTTTTTCCCTTCGAACTGGACTTTTACCTTTTGGACTCTGCCCTTTGTACGGGCTGTGTGTGTGAACTGTTGGAGTACGGCCGATCTTGTCGGATCTCGGAAGACAACAACGAGTTGGCTTTGTATGCCTCAATCTATTTGGTTGAACCAAAAAAAGGGGAATCTTTGTAATAATGACCATGTACATATTGTAAAAATTTAATTTCACTGTAATATACTTCACCTCTGGCAAATGCAACCTGGTGTCTGTCTCGTTAAACACACCCTCTTCCCTTCATTAGCTGAACTCTAGATCATCTGGTACTAGTCCATTGACCAAACATCATAGCAATTATCCCATGCTACATGTGGATTAAGTGTTATGTATTTTACCGGTAGAACATGTGTCTTAAAATCTAGGGAAATGGCAATAGTGTTCCTTGCAAATAAAATATATTAACTTAGGAATAGATAATAAGCAAAACTTTCGGGTCTAAAAATAATGCAAATAATAAAAGTAGTCTATGAAATAACACAAAGGAGAAAACAACAGAGTAAAGCAACATCTAAGTTCTGACAGTTATGTTTCTTAAAATCAAAGAAATAATTTCTCTTGTATTGTTTTATGTAGAGATGAAAACACATAAAATGCTTTTATTTCAGATAAAAGGAGAAAAGTGAATGCATTGTGATTACTGTGTGAAGCTTATGTATGCATTAGTCCTCTCTGTAATTCATGTAACACTGATGCATTTGTGATTGTGGAATGCACAATTATGGTTTTAAAAGGAGTATTTGGTGCTTAGTAATGTCTGCAGAAGCTAAGGTTAAAAAATTGTTTAAAAATCAGTCTCAACTTATTGAAGTTGAGCCTTGAAGAAGATTGTTTCACCTGGGGAGCCTGGACAAAATGGATTACTTGAAGATCAGTTAGGGGACTCGTCGTATCGGGCATAATAATCCTATGTTACGACGAGGTTAAGGCATGGCCTTTAGAGCCCTATGGAATACATCTACACTGGAAACGTTTTGCCACATGGACTCTTTGCCCCACATTGCCCCTGGATCCTTGTCCCTTTTCACAAAGAACACTGGCTTACCCCTCCTTGGATGACCAAATGGACGCTTGTCTTTGTCCCATATTGACCCTCATTATCCTGTCCCATTGCACTGATGCAGTCTCACTGCTCAGTGTGAAGAAATGGACTGTTCTTTAATTAATAATTCGATTGCATCAAGATTTTGTGATCAGTTTAATGTCATTGTTTCTGAAGATGTTGTAAGCCTTCCAATGTATACCATCTGTATTGGAATGATTGTGAAAATAATTTTATTATTTCAGGAGACCTAATTGGCTGCTGTTAATCTTTTACTATCCCCTGCGCCAATTACCGGGGGTAGACGTTTGGTGATCAGTGCCCATTGCACCATACTTCTGAAGTGTAGAGGCATGTGCTTTTGCTAGAAACAAAATTCATTCAAATTGGGTGATTGGTGACTAATGAGACGCATGTCTCAGCACTTTAGGGGTCCCTGGGGTTGGGGTCATTTAAATCCATTAATACAGCCCATATTACTGTAACACTGTTTACACTGGTAATTGCTAAATGTCATGGATTGAACTTTGATTTATTGAAAATTTGTGTTGACTAAATGTAATAATTTGAGTGTGCATTTATAGTCTGAGTGTGCTTTCATGGTAAAATTCTCTTTAGGCGTTTATGTAAGGTTAAAACCACTTGGAAAGGGTTTAAAGAGGAAGGAACTGTTAGAGAATTTTGGATCTATTGTAAGGCTGTGATGCCCTGAGCCTTGGACTCCGTCATCAGATAGACACCTACTTGTCTCCAACCTCGAGCCAAATCAGCTGAATACCAACTGAATAGCATGTCTCCAACCTCAAGCCTTATCAGCTGAATAACATCTGAATGACAACTCTCTTGGTATTGGATGTTTGCATACTGACCTTCTATGAGGCACTATAAACTCTGACCAATGAAGGCATAGTCAGACTTGAATGTTCAATACTACGCTGTGTTGACTGTTCAACTGTCTCCGGGCCTGTATGTGATGGTAATAAACTTCTCCTGCTTAAGACATCCAGACTCTCTTCAGTCCTTTTATGTGGTCCACTACTTCGAAGCTCTAAGGCAGTATACCAATTCTCTTACACTTATTATTTTCGGAACGTAACCCCCGCGATAAATGAGGCACCACTGTACTAAAAAATGTGACTATATTTGTTATGCTTTAATTTGCATGCAAATTATTACTTAAAAAGTCACATTTTCAGCAATTATTTTATTGTAAAAGATTTCCATGTATTTCCTGTACTGAGACTGGTAGTGTCCCAAGAGTGGAGCCTGCACCATAAGTGTCCTTGTCATTCCCCAATTTGTGTCAGTACCCGAATTGCGTCAAAATTCAGAATACACATGCCCTACTGCACATGCGCACAGGAGGGACCGTATTGTACGGCAACACCACTTGGACAAATAGTATTTAATATTCACTCGATCTATTTTATACTTATATTCAACTTTATTATAATAAATATAGCCATAATTATTTTGTAAACACATGTTTACGTGCTAAAGAAACTGATAAAATAAAACAATATAGAATGAAGACTGGTATAACTGACCTGATTTCAGCATTTGTTTCATTTGATAATTGCAGCACATTCAGTCTTTCATATCACTGTTTTTTAAGGTAAACTTTGTGAAATGAGGTGACGTCATTAGATTTTAATAAAAGGCTGCTGCAGCAACAGCACTGATTAGAAGAACTTGTCAAACTATTAGAAACTCTCTACTAGAAATTAAAAGAAGTTAATGTTATCAGGCTAAAGGGCTAGCCTGAAAGTCGGGTAACTGACCCAAATCGGGGAGTGACATTCCTGAATATAACACTCTGACTGGCAGTCAGATACCCTCAGGGGCAGACTTACCAGGAGTGAGGACCACCACAGCCATAGAGATGAGTGAGCAGACCACCACGATGACCAGCAGAGAGATGGCAATGCCCTTCCAATTCCTCTGAGGGGGGCTGACATCCACAAACTCCTGCACACATCAAACCGTGAAATCGTGACATTAATAAAATCATATTTAAAACTGACCGAGATATTCAAATTGAACCATTTATAGGTTAAGTAAATCCCATGGCCTTTGAAGAACATATGAAAAAAATCAAGTAAAGTAAAATCATTCAATCAACATAATGGATCAGCTGATATCATATTAAACTTTGTTTATCCAAAAGTGTACACCTAACCATGAGGCAACTCATTTATATATATATATATATATATATATATATATATATATATATATATATATATATATATATATATATCATATATCCCATCTTCTGGGGTGGTCTCATCCTTTCAAGCCTGGGAGCTTGAGGGTTCGGCACAGTATCTTAACTGTTCCTAGAACTGCACTTTTCTGGACTGAGATATCTCATGTTTTTTCTGGGATCTTAGCCACTCCAGTTTGGGGGTTACTGCCCCGGTGCCCGATGACCACGGGTATATATATATATATATATATATATATATATATATATATATATATATATATATATACACACACACACACAGCATACCCGTTTGAACTGCTTTCTATTTTAATTATTGTCACAATTGACACCAGAGCCAGCATATGCGTGTATAACGAGCAGCATGACGCTACACTCTGCTAGTGGTGCAGTGGTCATGGCGACTGCCACAGCCCTACTTGTAGTTGGATTTGAACAGGTTTTAGTTGGATCTGAACAGGTTTTAGACGTATTTGATCCAGACTTAGTGGCCGGAATTCTAAAACATTACCATTTATTAAATAAAAGTTTAGTGGAACTTTTGTTGACAAACTGTACGTAAACAACAAACACTGGAAGCAGCAGTCATCCAGAAAACACAGGAAAACCCAAGGGAAGAGTTTACATTTCTAATTATTTCTAACAAAAAGGAAAGGTACAAACCTGACCTAACTTGTATTGGTTAAGCTTAAAAACAATTTTCCAGGTAAACTGGGCAAAGGTAAATGTTTTTGTTCAATCATACAACAGAATGAAAATTATAGTATAATGCCATGAATTCATTAAAATAAATTAATTAATTAAATAAATAACTGCAGTGCCTTTAAGGCATGGTTTAGCTGGTGTTTCTTCTGTGTTCATTTGGACAAATCAACAGGTGACATTATTTCTCTCACTTGAAATCTTCAGAACAGCAGCAGCACTGAACATCTTTGTTTTGAATAGCCTATCCAGCCTTTACTGCTGCACTAACTTTTTATTAACAATCTCTCTGTTGTAATTATTCAGTAAATGGTATAGACATTGTGGATTACTTTCCAAAGAATATTCTACTGAACGTGATTGATATGACGATGATTTATCAGCATTTGTATGCTGTTCCATTGAGTGTTTTTTTGTTTTGTTTTTGTTTCATTGACATCAAATGCAATGGGCCAACATTAAACTTACAACCTACTTCACGGTGGCTGGTCTCTAAGTGTCTATGCACAGCGTAAATGTACATGATCAACTTATGCAAATTAGCCATGAGGCACTTTTAACTCCTTTAACAAGACTTTATGTAGCATAATGTTAATTATATGTGGCGTAGTGTAGACGGACGGGCTTAAAGTGAAAAAGTGAAGTGAACTTTATAAAAAAATCAAGATTTTATTTTTTGGCCCAGCCCTACTATAAAAAGCATCTTAAAGATACATGAAGCAGATATGGATGTTTCTGAGCCACTGGCCCACTTTCACTTCAGACGAGGCTCCCTGAGGGGCTGCACTTTATTGCCTTATGATCTCCTCATACAGTTATTTGCTCTTGGTCTCACACTACAACTGAGAAAGTCATTTTCAAAATAACTTCTATTGTCCACAGGGGGAAACACACTATATATTTAAAGCAGAAATTAGGTTTATATAGGTTTTTTAGTCTTAGCAGCTTTTTGATTCTACCATACAGTCTTGATGAAAGCATTTGCTGCGCTAAACACACAGTGAGGTCACAGACACAGATGGGAAACTGTGCAGAACCAAAGGATGACCACAGCATCCCATAGAGTTTTATTATTATACAGTCCAGTAGCGGCATCAGTGTTTCCACACATTAACAAGTCCTTGCCATAGACTCCACATGAGCCCAAAATAGACTATAACATTTAGACACTTAATTTTGTGATGGTAAATTACATATTAGATATTTTAGAGCATGCTGCACTGCAGCTGTGTCTGTTACCAGAGTTTTCTAACTGAGAAGAGCCAAGTGAGAGCTGCTAACAGTACAGCCACCCTCATTCATGCACTTGTAACATTCTGTATAGATTATTGCAATTCTCTCTCGTTCAGTCTGCCCCAAAATCCCTCCATAAACTTCAACTGGTCCAGAATTCAGCCGCCATCTCCTCACCAACCTTCCGAACACACCGCCCCATCCTCAGTCAGCTCCATGTTCATCTTTGCATTGACTATAAGATTTTACTTTTAAGTTTCAATGGCCTGTGTAACCCCGCTCGGTATCTGTCTGACCTCTCGAGCCATAAACTCCCTCCTGTTCATAAAGATCCTCCTCAGCTCACCTACTGTCCTCTACAGGGGCTGCTTAAAACTCACCTCTTCCTCCTGGAATACCCCATTGCTCCTGTAGCCTGCTTATAACTGTCATTTTAGTAACTTGTATTTTTATTTCAGTAGCAGTGCGTTATTTTGCTGCTTTTCCCTTCCGTGCACTAATGTTTTCCACCAGTTTGGCACACAGTAACAATAAGTTATTAACACACATCCTAAGGATAGATTTCACACCTATTGAAAACAGCCAAGAGTCGATCTAAATCTCTTTTAAAAAAGACAACATTTCTGGAAACTTTAAATGACAGCTACGGAAAAGCACTGTTAGAAAATTAAAATGTCCATATAATAAAAGCTGTCCTTAGAAAAAAAGTGCAAACCTTTTACCCATTCTTTCAACTGCAAACCACAGTATAAGGTTGTAGCGTGGGTTGCCCTGTTGTGGAGCTGGGTGTGTGGCCCACCCGTCCTGTGACCCTCTCTGGGTTTCTTCTTCTTCACGTTGTCTCGAGACGCGGTCATAGCGCTGTGTTTGTCTCCACTTGCAGATAACGGCGTTCGTCTAAGCACGCGAGCCCTGAGCTGAATCCTTTAACAGACCGCAAATGTACCAACAGCATCAGAGTGTACTTCCGGTGTGCGCCTTCAAAATAATACTCAAGCAGGTGACAAAAGCTTGGTTGAACGCGAGAAATGATTTGTGGAATCCGAGGAGCGATGTGAAAACGAAATCGAAATGATAAATTATACATAAAAGGTAATAAGAGTAGTCATCCATAAACGTACATACTGTACAATAGGCTAGATTAAAAAAAAAAGAAGCAGTAGGTAGGCCACCTAAGAACACACTAAAGAGTACACAATAAACTTGTATGAAAAGAAGGGTTTGAGATTATTTCTAAACTTGGAGAGGCTTTTTTTTTCATGGATGTATTATAAGAGCTGAATAAGGCACCAGCCCCTTTCCTCTGTTGCTATTTTGATTAGTGGAAACTCAAGGTATTGCAAAACAAAATCCTATGGTTGCCCAAAAATGGATTTTCCCGCCTGGTATTCCACTGAAAGGACACCTACAATAACCAAAATGGTGGGATTTTTAAGTGTTTATTGTCTATTTAAAACACAAGGCCACAAAGCGCAGTGCCATAGTGCGCCTGCTCTATGGACCATATAACGGCAGCCATGTCCTGTTCTTTTTGTTTATTTTAGAAAACTGCTGGTGAAAGAATTAACCCAATTATTATTGATAAAATATTAAATGAGTGTTAATGTAGGAAACAAAGAACAAAAAGTGTCCCGTGTTTTATTAAATACACATGTAGCTAAATCAGTAAAAATAAGGTAAAACTACTCAAAAACTACTGTCTTGACTTGACATAAGAAGAAACTATTTCATACCTTGTTTACTAGTTATATGTTGACCTCTCAACAACTAAATATTAAAAACAGTTTGCTTCAAAGAGAAAATGGTGGTTGTCTAACTGTTTGTAAAATCTTTAGGTTAGTCAGTCTGTTATAACTGAGGTAAGCCGTCCTGGTTTTAGAGGCTCAAGTGCACTGCTCTCTGAGGCTGATGACAATTCTTGTCTTTCCATGCAATGACATCATGGACAATTTCTCATGATACTGCACTGTAATGTTCATAAAGTAAACTTTTTTTGAACAGGCCCCTGGTGGTGATATAGATTTGTTGAATTTTCTCCAGTAATTATGAACAATGATCATTTATTTTGCAAGTGATTACGCATCAGTTATCTTCTGTAATTATCACTAAATAATTACATTTAATAAGTATACTTTAAACCAAGATTAATGCGCAAACCGTAAATGCCTGAAAAAGGCCTATTGGTTGAAGTCAACAAATGCACCTTTGATACCTCTTGCAAAGGGGTTCTTTGGCTCTAAAGGGTTGCCAACCCCTGGTCAAAGGAGAACCCTAACGCTGTGTACTGTTTATTAACATCTTGAGTGTAGATGATATTTAATGATCTCCTCATATTGAAACACAGGTGTATGTCCTTTATAAAGCTGGAATACAGTAGTGGGAATAAAATCTTGTCATATGCCTGGACCCCTGGTACATTATTACTGTATGGGACTCTGGTATGGCATAGCTTAAGATTTTCGTAAAGCCAGGTTACATCCAAACTTGCCATTTTTAACATCCACATGACAATATCCCCTAATTTGTAAACCATATTTTATTATTCACTTATTGTTCAAGTTCATGTTATTTTTATAGCACATTTACAACAGCCATTAGGCTGACCAAAGTG
>JAWCTZ010001070.1:0-25194 GCA_036850595.1 Rhyacichthys aspro | reverse complement strand
CAACTTTAAGCTTTAAATCTGATGATGATCATGTTTTCAATTGCTAGGAGTGCCTTTGGTCTATGAATCTTTCAACTGGAAGCATGGAGTGTTTGTGGGAGCTGCTATGAGGTCAGAGGCCACCGCAGCTGCTGAGCATAAAGGTACAGACGAGTGGTTTTTTTTTAAGTTTTAGGAGTTCTGTTTATTGCACTGTTGCTAATTTACCCTACCTTACTAATTTAACCTAGGCAAGGTGATTATGCACGACCCCTTTGCCATGAGGCCGTTCTTTGGCTACAACTTTGGAGACTACCTCGCTCACTGGCTGAGCATGGAGAGCAGAAAGGCTCCCACTCAGCTGCCTAAGATTTTCCACGTCAACTGGTTCAGAAAGGACCCTGCCGGTGCCTTCCTCTGGCCTGGTTTTGGCGAAAACGCCCGCGTGCTGGAGTGGATCTTCAAGCGCTGCAGCCGAGAGAGAGGACGAAGCTGCCAAGAAGAGCATTATCGGCTGGGTGCCAGTAGATGGCGCCATCGACACTAAAGGTCTGGGCAGTACTGTGGATATGGGTGCCCTGTTCGATGTGCCCAAAGCCTTCTGGCAAAAGGAAACCAAAGAGCTGAGAACCTACTTTACTCAGCAGGTTGGAGCAGATTTACCTGCTCAGGTGGAGGCTGAGCTGAGAGCACTGGAGGAAAGGGTGCACAAGTAAAACCAATGCAATGCCCACAGAGAGGGAAATCCAAATCAGCATCAGGTGCAATCAGATTCACTGGCTGTGTGGACATACACAGAGAATACAGTTTTAGCTTTTTAAAATGTTTTGTTACCATAACAGATGTACCTCCCAACTGAAAAGTTATTTAAAACCTTAAAAACACGGGAAGTATGTATAAAATACAGCATGAGTTGTGTCTGACAACTGCCATTGTCTTCTGAAAAATATAATAATGTCCAATACTGGATGTAAAATGAAGCTACTCATAATTATCAATACAATATTTACAGGAACTGCCTTCTTTCATTTTTGCACCAAGGCTAACACAAGGCGAGGTACTGAAGCACAATCAGTATGGCCTAGACGTGCCTTATGAATAGTCTCCAGGCTGCTTGGTTACTGCTAAAGCCCAAAGACCAACAACATTTTAAATTAATTTAGCACCAACTCTTTTTTAACTGACTTTTATTTGAGCTTGATCTCCAACAGTGAATATTTAGGAAGTCCTTCAACTACAAAGCAGATTCTTACCAGGGCCAAAAGGTTACTATGCACAGTGTTTCCACTTTTATAATGTTTGTGATTAAAATTGTATAATTTTAGGTGATGTTTACACAAAATCTGTGAAATGTTGGACCAGTAGAAGCGACTGAGATTAGACATTTTTACAAATTGTACACCAAGGTTCGATTACAGTGCAATGAATAAAATATCACTGAATGTTTAAACAAAGCGTCTTGGTAATTCTTGGAAATGACACTGAGTCAGAGGCTGATAAAATGGTAGCTTCCAAAATGTCTTCTAGTAATACGGGCTAAGTGGTGTGATATTTATTAGCTTCTTCCACTTCACACATACTGAACATGTTTTTGGATGATAGAAGGAGGTCTCACGGCATATAAAAGCAAATACAAAACAAAAAGCAGCCAGCACTAAGATCCTTCTTGCTGTGATGCCGCAGCTCGAACCTCTCACTGTGCACTCCTGCAGTCTTAACAAAAATGACTCATTTTCCAAAAATGAAACTCTGCCCATATTGACTATTTGTTGACTTGAGCGTATATGTCTGTAATCTCTGTAGCCTGTGTGATGCTGCTGTCCATCTGGGGCTGGGACACTTTCACCTGTGCATACACTGTTTCCTCCTGTGTACTGATCTCTTTAGGCCTCCTCTGATTGAATCGAACATCTTCATAATGGATGCTGTCTTCCGTTTGGGCTGGTCCCTGTAGAACAAGCTCGTCACTGGGTTGGACCTTTGACAAAGAGCAAGGAAAGAAAAAGAAAAGAGCAATAAAGTTAATAACATACTTTGGTGAAGATGGAGTTTCACAGGGCCTTTGTGGTCCTGTGTAATCAATTAGGGTTAGGGAACTTTGCGGCATGCTTTTTTTAAAGAAGTGACTATCATTATATGAAAACTATTTTTTCGTTTTTTTTTTTGTGAAACCAAATGGAAAGAGACAGTAGTTCTTTTACTTCCTGTTTCAACAACTACCCCGAGAGGACAGACTGTGCACAGACAGAGGGAAAGGCATTATAACAGAAAAAATGGGGTAAGGACATTCTTGAACTAAGTGGATTTCAAAAATGTCTGCAAACCCATCTTATGACCAACTCCATTTGTCCCTCCTGGGTTACTGTAGGTGATCAAACAAACTAGATCGGAGAGAAATCTTAAAAAGCGATGACCTGACAATTAAGGTTATACTGTATTTCCACAATGCAACCATTACTCTACAAAATGGAAGTTGCACTCTTTTGTGTTAAAGAGGAAGTAACAGAAATATCTTGTATCTTGGGCGTATTGTGTGAAGATTCAGTTTCCTGTGGTTGATTGCTTAAAAGAACTTTGCCCCATTTGGTTTCTTAATATTTACAAAAACAGGGCTCAAAATGAAGCCAAAGGAGCACAGTTTTCTTACCAGAGTTTGCGGTGAATTTGGTCTTGATTTAAAACGTCTGTAAGACATAAGTATGATTATAATGAAGTCATAAATTATTTCACTAACCGTTACATTACTTGTAATACTCACAAAATATACACAACAAGAGCGATCAGTGTGATAAGAATAATACCACCGAGAGCTGAACCCCATGTCACAAAACTCCCTGTGTTACCTGTAAACAACACAATAAACTTGCATTGCTCAAGACACCACACACAACACGTAATCTAGCATTAGTTTCATAGTGATTGTGCACAAGTTTACCTGAATGTGTGTCTTTAGCAGCCGAGGAGGCATCAAGAAAACACGTTTATTAGCAACAGGGTGAATTGTGTAAATTATCATCATCTAAAAACATACTGATTGTCTTACATGTGAGAGTAATGGTTGACTCTGCAATCTTGGGCTTTTTGTCTCCTTTCACAGGATATGAAGCAGTACATGTGAGGTTATATTCATCATATGAGTGTGTCAGAGTTTCCTGAATTTTTGTTGTAAACGTCCCGTCTGTGTTTCTCTCTGTGACACTGTGAGGCTCTTGTTTGAGACTCCAGGTAAGTTTAGGAGGGGACTGAGGACAGGGAGTGAGAGCCCAACAGGTTACAGTCACCGACTCATCTGAGATCTGTATTGAAGGTTTCCAGGAAACATCTGAAGATAACAACAAAAATATACAGTTTTATGGCCTTTTTATTTGACAGTGCTGTTGGATTTTTTTTAACAAAAAGGAAGCATATATTACTATTTAAGTGTTGCTAAAGTAAGTGGCACAGTTAATGATGAGTCATATTTTAAAGACAGGACTTTTTCTGTTTTTCTTTTTTCAAAAGGAACTCAGTTTCTCTTTTCTCTTCTCAATGTTTATGCTTTTCAGTTGTAGTTGCAGAAATAAAATGCATGTATGTGGTTCATTATAAAGTTACCGAAGCTGCTATGGCTAAACAAACACCAAATATTACTTTCTTACCTTGAACTGTTATGTTAATCGACTGACAGGACGCAGTTGACCTGAAGTCTCCATCCTCAATTCTGAAAAAATATCTCTCTGTATATTGTGTTTTTAAATTGTGAAACACAGTGCTGCAGTTTTTCTGACTCAGGTCTCCTGTTATTTCCATAGGATAGTTTTTATCTGTCTTCTTGCTACTGTTAAAAATCACATTTTCTGGATTATCTTTAAACTGGCTTTTATTTTTAATCCACACAGCAACAGCATTTTTACGACCAGGGAAGCTGTGTCCAGTTTTTACATCAAAGTTACATGGGATGTATAAACAGGATCCACTCAGACCCTCCAGATTTAGAGGAGTGATAAAAATGGTAGGGTCCAGATGACAAGCAGACACTGCATCTGTATAACACACGATATAAGACCATGGATAATACATTTAAAACAGGCAGTCCACTGTAAATGTGAATGACTCACCTGACAGAAAGACGACAATCAGTATGACTTTGACCATTTCAGTGGAATTTCATGAAAATAGTATTCTCGCAACAGATGGAAGAAAGTTAGTTTTCTTGTGTTGAATCAAATCAAGACTGAGGAAAAACGTTTTCTCCCTTTTTTGTCCCGTTCAAAGGGAAGTCTACTTTTTTGCACGTGACTGTTGTTTCTGCCATCTTACTGTTAGCTTACCTGTGAGCTTATATCCATCCTATAAGTCAGACCAATATAGAGTCATTTAAAAGATGTATTGTAACTTCAAGAGACTGGGCATGTTACATTGTGAGAACACACACACATCTCCTAAATTCTGAGGTCAGAGTTGAGAATAAATCTTTTTCACTCCCACAGACTGATATTTGTCTCTTGAATGCAGCAATGGGCAGTACACACAAAACACACCCAAACAAACTCACAGCGGTCAGCGGGAAGTTAAAACATATCGTCTGTCCATATTATTACTTCAGTGACAAATGACTCAGAAGGAACATAGCATTAAAAGTCCTTTTTTTGTAAACCAAATTAATAAAACATATTTCTGAGCAGCCAGTTTGTGTTGTGCAGAAAGACAATTTGGATCAAGAGCATGGTTTGGGATGTGAAATAAGTGAATTCATCATGATGATAAAAGTTTTTCATAGCCAAAACATGACATTTGTAGTTATTAAAGACCAGTTTAAGTATTAAAACACTTTATGAACTTTTAAACTGTGTATTAATGTTGGTGTTGTTGTTGTTGTAGAAATAAAAGAATAATGGTTAATACTGTATCTGGATCTGAACTGGATCTATCACCACTGAGTCTACTTTGAATTACTTATACAACAGACGACTACTATTGCTTCAACTTGGGTCATTTCAATGCAACAGTGCTTTTACTTGCCCAGTTCACAGAAACTTCTCTGTGATCTAAAGCAACTGTTCTGCATTTGAACATTTTTTATCAATGCATTTGTCTGTCAAATTAAAATAGAAGAACCCAGTGGAAGTTAGATTTCCTGTTTCTACAACTGTCCAGAAAGGATCATCTGAGCAAAGAGCTGACTTTGAGCCAAATGAAGTGTCTGACAACTTTCCTAAGTGCTTTCTGTGACAGTTTCGAACAATGCAATACTTTGCAAATGGGAGATCACCAGACAGAGAAGAGTGACTGAGGCAATGTCATCTATAATATTATAATGTGTGTACTTCCCTGAATCAAGAGCTATTTGTAAACGTTAGCATTTAGTACATTTTATACGCCTTACTCAGATCCAGCAGAGTGAACAATAGGGAAGAGTTCTTCAGTCTTGATGGGACATATCCTTCATGATGGAGGTGGCTCTGCTCCTGATGTAAATGTAAAAGAAACTGCGGGGGTTTTTATTTAGTAATTTTTTTTAGATTAACCACAGATCCTTCCTGTCAGCCGCAGAGCACAGTGACAGAGGATGACAGTATGCTCTCCACTTTACACACACCAATAAAAGACTGTTAGGATGTGAGTGCTGAGTCTAACCCTCTTCAGCCTCCTTAAAAAGGTGCAGGTGTTGATGGGCTTTTTAAATAATGCTGTTGATCATCCATTTGAGATGTGCACACCCAGGTGTTTAAATGTGGACACCATCTCTACAGCTGTTCCATTCTTCTTAATATAAGACTGAGGCATAGAGTGTTTGTCCTGCACCAGTCGACAAACTTTTCCATCTCCTGCATTTACACAGATTTGTTACTGTGTGGCAAATAGGTCCCATTATAGCTATGTCATCTGCAAATAAACTGTAAACAACAAATCTCTGTAAAAAAGTGTGATCAAGGGCCAGAATCTGATGCTGATTCGACATGTTCAGTCACTAAAAGCAAGAGACTGAAGTTGATCAAAGTAATATTTATTAAAGTAAAGCAGTTATTAAAACCCCAAACATTCACACGACTTGCTCCACTAACATCATGTAACAGAATGGAGTAGCCTGTAAGAGCACAGTAAAACCAAAAGACATGCACATTCAGACCTTTAAGTAAAAACAACAACTTATCTAAAAAAAAAACTTTGACACAGACATAGTGAATATTAAGATTTACAGATTTAGCTAAAAAGATTATACAACGATATAACAGCTTCTTCACTTCTTCTTCACGTTAGCGTAGATGTTTTCTAAGTTTTCAGCGGGCCGTGTTGTGCTACAGGCTGCTTTCGACATTCGGACCTGAGAGTACACAGTTTCCTCCGGCTGCTCACTGTCCTGCTCCGAATCAGGGGCCACTTTAGGTCTCAAATTGGAGAAATCGATTTCTCCATAATGAACTGCATCTACTTCTTCTTCTTCTGCTGCTCTATCTGCCTTCACAATTGTCTCTCTCTGTGAAACAAGACACTATGTTATATCACAATTATTTTTATAAACTACAGTGTACTGTACTTCAGATCTCACCTGTGTTTCTTGTTGAGGCCGACGTTTAGATATCAAACACCTGAAAAACATTGTTATGTGAAGTTTGACATTAAGCAGGCAGTCACTAAAGCCAAAGAAAAAACCTTTGTCTGATAAGTGACTGATCTGTCTCTGTCTACAAGTTCTGTTTCTGTCTGTGCAAGATTTCAAACAATGGCAAACCAGGTCAAAAATAACAGGAGCTGGATGTGGATATATAGTAGCCAGTCAGTAAGTATTTTGGGTTTGTTGTTAGGGTTTAAAGACATGCTGAAGATCATCTCTGAAAAAAAAAATCATCTCTCCATTTCTGCTTTTTCTGACACAGAAATGCAACGACTGCAAAAAACTGAAAGAGATTTTTTTTTCTGTGAAGCTTGGCTCTTTCATTCATGGTACTTACCCAACAAAGACAGCCAGACAGATCAGTAATCCAGCAGTTCCTCCAAGAACAGCCGCCCACGGCACAGCAGCAACAGCAGTAGATGGGTTTATTTCTATTGAGTATCACAACAATGTAAGCATGCCCCAAATTTAATATATTAGACCTGTGATTTAGCAACATATTTAAATCAACAATAAATCTATGTTTTTAATTTACCATTTATCCTCAAGAAAATGCTCGAAGAGGACTGATTTCCAAGAATATTATAGGCCACACAGTAATATTCTCCTTCTTTAGTGAGATTGAATCTGTAAAAGGCTCCTTCAGAAACATTAACGTGTCCTTCTGAGCTGATCCTGAACCAGGTGAAGCTGTCGACGGGAGGCTTGGCTCTGCTGGAGCAGCTCAGGTTCACTAACTGACCTGCTGACAACAGACCGGACGGACTGAAGGACACTGTTGTGTTTTTAGGAGCATCTGAGGAAACACAGTTCAAATGTATTCGTGAAATGATGTTAATACATGAAGAGTCTAGATCTAGTGAATGTGTTTGACTTACATTTGACACTGAGAGTGATGTTACTTTCTGACTTCTTGTGTCCTCCAGTCACAGGATACTCAGCCGAACATTTAATCTGGAGTCCATCATGTGAGTCTGTCAGAGTGAACTTCTGCGTTTCAGTTGTAAAGGTTCCGTTTGTGTTTCTGTCTGTGATGATGGGTGTGCCTTGTGGGAGGTCCCAGGTCAGTTTAGGAGGGGACTGTGGACAGGGAGTGAGAGCTGAACAGTTTATAGTCACCAACTTATTCTCCCTCAGCTCGCCTGAGGTTTCTATTAAAGGGTTCCAGGGAGAATCTGTGGATGTAAATCAAAAACATTTTACACACAATGCCAAAGAACATCAGGTTTAAATCAAAGCCACTTAAAGAGTTAAAGTTAACCTACAACAAACAGAGGGTTGTTGTTCTTTTTTGGACCAAGTATGGAGTAAAGCTATGACAGATAAAGTCTAGAGGGCATAGTTTGTTACTCTTACGGACACAAGCATGCTTTATGTTAATAGTGCAGAAGTCAAATACACATACCTTGAACACTGATATGAATGGGATGACAGGACGCTGTCGCCTTGAATGGCTCATTCTCAATCCTAAAGTAATATTCCTGTGTATAGTCTGTGTTCAAACTGGAAAACAGAGTGGTGCAGTTGCTCTGTCTCATGTCTCCAGTAATATTGATGGGATAGGTTGTCACTGTCCCGCTGCTGTTGAAAATGATGTTACTTTTAACGGCAATTCTGGGGTCTTTTTTAATCCAAATGCCAAAGAATGGCTTGGAGCTGTCGAAAGTCTGTCCCTCTAGAAGTCTGAACTCACAGGGGATTTGTAAACATGATCCGCTCAGAGCTCTCATCTGCTTTGGGGCAGTGATGAACAGGGCAGGACTCTTGGAGCAATCAGCCCCTGCACCTTTGAGTGAAATACAGGAATGGTACAGGCTGTGTTACTGAATTGTGCCTAAATTTAAACAATCTTTACTTGGTCTAAAACTGCTTGTAAAAGCGTCGGTAGCAAAATACAGTCCTTTGGGAGGTTTGCTTTAATCTCCAAAACACATCATAATTGTAATAATCATAATTTGTAATTTATTTCAAAATGTATGTTTCCTTAAAAATAATGTATATTATTATATTTATATTATATTATAAAATACAGTATGTCTAAATGCATAAAAATAACAATTTTACCTGAAAGAAACAGGACGCAGAGGACAGCAATGTTTGTCAGCATTTTTAAGGCACAGACAACTGGATATGAAAAGAAAAACAATAGCTAGTCAATGGTAGTTTTATAGCAGAATTAAATATTCAAATGCTATTTAAATTATTTCTTGTAAAGCCTGACATTGTAGCTGAGTCATATGAGGCAGATCTGCCATAAAAGAAACAATACCATTACATTAAAACTAAGAACAGGAGATATAAGAGAAAAAAACCTTACCAAAAAGGCTCATCCCTTACAATGAGAGGAAGAAAATAAGACAGTTCAAAATGTTTACAAAAGTTGGTGAATGGCCACTTTTCACAGCAACAGGATGAGTCTTGATTTTATTAGTTCTCCAAATTGGCCTTTGTCACATGACCACAATAACGCACAGACATATTTGTGCTTACACAACTGGCAGTTCAGGAAGTTAACCATTGCAACCACAGTGACGGTGTCCTAAGAATATCATTCGGATATTTAAGTGACTTTTGTTATTATTGGTTGTGTTATAATGTTTAAATAAACCAATACTCCAGAGTGTAAACTGTGATATTTGCTCATAAACAAGCATTTGACGAAAAGTGCCAATTTGTCTTAGTGTTACAAACATTGGGCTTCAATGGTCATCACACTCATAAATTGCATTTAAAAATTAAACTGCCTATCGCTGATGGCAGAAGATACACATTTATATGACTTTTGTTGGATACCCATCTAGAAATCTATGAACATTTTTGCAAGAGACTGATAAAAACGGGAAGTTTGGTCAGTTTTTGGAGGCACAGGAAATCACAATAAACCAAGAAAAAGATCTCAAATGAATGTTGAGCCCTTGAGTCAGTGATCTGTGACACACACATTTCACTGGGAAACAAAGGCTACTTTAGTTCAAAATTAGTAGGGAAATTTTCTGATCTATAAAATCATTGCTTGGGCTGCAGAGAAGTAAGATTAATTACTCCCTATTCAAAGTCTCTTTTGAACCCACAACATGAAACATTTACAGACACCAAAGCTCAAATGTCTCCATGAACTGAGCCATTGACAAGAATATTAAAGCTACGGCATGTAACTTGTTTCCTTGTGAAATAAATAGCATTGAAATCATTAACATATCATCACTCAAAGTCATCTTAATGGCTCCCCCTGACGCCTTTGTGTTGGTTCACCATATACTCACTTTTAGAAATGGGACACGCTACCATCTTCTGATATGTCCCCAGATCAACACAACATTCCACACATTATAAATATTCAAGAAAGTCATTCATCTGTATCAGTACCTTGTGAGTTTGCAGCTGTGCGGCCCCAGAGCATTCACTTAGCGCCAACAAAGTTACAGTGCTGCTTGAATAACTGTGTTTCAGAAAAAAAACTAAACTAAAAGTATTGGTGAGATGAACGCTCCTGTAACAAATATGAGAACATTTCCGCGCAGCTTTATCTTGTTCTTCTGCCTAAACTGCTGCAACTGTAAACTATGGATGACACGTGTATGTAAAACAACCAAGAGGAAAAGCTGAATGCAAATACAGTATATGCACAGTTGTTTTATTGGTGCCAAGTTTGTGTTGCCATAGCCATCACCCATATTAATGATGAATAAAAGGGAAGTGGGTTTAAACCTTTTTCTGCATCAACTGGCTGCATATGAGGCATTCAGACTGAACGATAATACAAGTTCAGATGTCTTGAATAATATCTCAATATTACCAATAGCCACCACAGAACAGTTGTTTATTACGGTATATGTTAAGGCCAGCAATTTGTTTTCATTCAATATCATAAAGATTTATATGAATAGGACAATGAGACACTATTTGTTTGAGCATCTGTAACTCAAGAGGTTGTTTTTGCTCTCATACTTGTCATACTGATGTTTGTTGGGTACAAAAAGGAGTCGCCTTCACATTTTCTGGGAATTTGTGACAAATACAAAGACTTTCCTTGTTATAAAGGACCAAAACCACAGTGTGCAGTACATTTGCATGCGTGTGTAGAGTGAGTTAGTCATTCGTGAGTCCAGGACTATTTAGTGGTATATATAAAGTATGTAATTCATTTGATGAGTTGTTTTAATAAAGATAATTCTCTGGTTTGAAGTGCTTAGGATTTTGATGGTGCATGAAAACACACACACAACTTAAGTGCAGTTTTAAGACACATACTATTACTGCCGTTATTTCGACTGTGTTTACTCTCTTTGGTAGTGCAGGCTCATATACATTTACAAAAGCTGAAGACATAAGTTAATCAAAAAAAGGCTTAAGAAAAACTGAAATACTTTTATTTCATAACTGGTACACGGATAAAACCAGACATAAAACTACTATCTACAAAATGTTTCAAGTCAGATAATAGCTGTATGGAGCGTCGTTTCAAACAATCTTTATCACACCTCAGGCCCTGGAGCTTTTGATTTACTATAATTACATATTTATTTTGCTCAATGTATCAAACATGTACAATTTATTTTCCCTTCCGAAATTTTCCAGGTGTCCCACTAGTCTTCAGCTTCTTTTTAGCAGACCCCTTTGTCTCAGGTTCCTAAAAGAATGTGACAAAGATACACAGAAACCTTTAGCCCAGTTCACAGATTAGTTACAGAAGCTAGTGTTGATTGTGTTGTTTTAGCGCCGTTTTTTTACTGCTTGTCTACAAATACTTGGTGCTGTCTTAGAGATATATTTGACATAACACAGTCCATTTTGTCTAGGCAAATCAAGTTTTCAAATAAATTGTTAACAGGTCTTCACTAGAGAACTATACTTAGATGTCAAAAACACTGGTAAAATGTGTTGCCAAAACAGACACTCCTACTTTACCTTCCGTTTTGAGGACAGAGACCCAGTAACTGTGAAGAAAGAGTCGAGTCGGCCCTGGGTGCTGCCCTGTCGGCTCTTCATGATCTTTTTACAGCCATTGCGGATTCTGTCCTCACTGCAAACAGTTCCATTTTCAACAGGACATAATTGTACAAATAATATCCAGCTGTCAAACACACTTTGAAATGCTTCCAGTTCATGCCAAAGGTTTGAATTTAGATGTCTGCATTTGGATAGTGTCTTTTAATAAATAAGTATTATAAAAGTATAATGTCAAAAATGTGTGTTGAGAGATTCTGTGCACTGTGATTTTAAATGCTTTGAATCACCCATAGCCCCAACAGTGTAGCCTAGTGGTTGAATGATAAAATAGACCTGGGATTAGAGGAACTTGGACGTGAAAGAAGCAGTTAATAATTTACCTGAACTGTTTCTCTTCGCACATGAACTGAATCAGTCCCTCTTCATCTGGCTCGGTCCACTTGAGCTCTACTGTTGTGCAGTCCACCACTTCTGGCTTCAGAAACAACTCTCTGGCCTCTTTGAAGAGCCAGTCCTCGGGAGCAGGGTGTTTCTTTTGGAGAGAGACAGGACAGATAAGACAAAAGTGATGGGCTGGACTTGGGTAAAAAAATGACCAACACAGACTTACATTTGGGTCGATGTTTTCAAGGATTTCTTCAATGCAGCCGTGCAGTTTGATCAGGTCAATGGCTCTTTTTGGCCAATCCTTTGATGGTGCCACAGTAGTCACAGCCCAGCAGAATACACAGGTCTATAAACTGTGGGTGGCCACAGAGAAAAATAAAACATGTAAAGAAGGACATATATTACATGTACTGTCCTCATCTGACTTATTGCTTTTACACAATTAAGTACAAATCCCAAACAAAGAATTACATAGTCATATAATTTACAGTTACCTGCTCATTCGAAAGGTTAATCTCCTGAAGGATACGACTAAAGTGGAACTCTTGGATGGGGAGTTTCCTAAAGATTGAAAAGATGGAGTAATTATAAAGCATGCTACATTTTATAAATATAATAATCTGAATCATACACACAGGTCAGATTTAAGCTAATGTAAGAAAGAATATACAGTATCAGTTCATGCATCTTTTACTTAACTCACAAAAGTATCTGACACTACTTGGCTTTTCAAACACTAAATATTATCATCAGATATGAGGCATTACATTTAGAAAAGTAATTTAAATTAAAAAGACATATCATATCAAAACACATATTACTTTGCTTCGCTGGCGGTGAGGTGCCTTAACAGGACGCCGGTCCCAAAGGTGAGTCCGTCCATATCCTCTGTTGCTGTGGCGAAAACCTTCCCAGCTTTAACCAGAGCTGCACAGCTGGCCTCAGCCTCACACGGAGCCTACCACACCAGACACATCAGTTATAGTCACAGTTCTCTGGGCAATTATGAGCTGTTTTCTCAGATACTAATTCACAACAAACATAATAAAGTCTTGCTCTTACCTCAATGTAAGGCACTCCCATTAGAGTCAGCAGCTTCTTGCACTCATCATTGTGCTGTTTGGTAACTTTAACCAGACGTTTGCTGAACTTGTCAATGTTCTCTTGTTCTCCTGGATAAACAAAATAAAACTTGTTCAATATCTAGGTTTTGGGCTATGAAAGCTATAAATTTACTTAAGAATTGTTACAACTACAGTACAAAAACTTTTTATTGTACCCATCTCCTGGGCTTGAGCAAGCAACTTCTCTGCCTCGGCCCTCCTCTCGCCTCGCTTCTCCAGCTGAGAAAAACAATAGACAAGTATAAGGGAAGGATAAGAGTCAGATAACATCAAACATAATGTAACAAGCAAAATAAACTAATGTACAGAGCATTTTATACAAACCTCTCCAGACTTGAGCTGTGGGGGCTTGCCATCAAACACGTAGACAGGTTTGATCCCGTGTTCGAGCATTCGTATGGTCCGGTAGAACATTCCCATCAGATGGCTGCAGAGGACAGCAAAGAATTGTTAAAAATATATCCTTGTTTCATATACAATATTTCATTTAAATACCAATATTTAAGAAGTTTGTGTTATGCTGTGACTGATGTAACAAATGTCACAAAGAGGAAAAATGAATTACAGGAAAGGAAAGACAATACTAGAGCAAAATCATTATACAAAAAATCTTTATGTGTTTTTTTTACTATACAGTAAGTACAGTCATGCATTATGTTGTTGTAAATAAACATTTCCGCCTTTTTCAATTAAACCAAAATGCACCTTGTGGTCTCTCCATCCTCATTTTGCAGGACGTTGCCATCCTGTCGCACAGCAATCAGGAACTGGTAGATGCACATAGAGGCATCTATTGCTATTTTCCTTCCTGTGTCAAAAAAAAAAAATGAAAACAAAACATTGGATATAATTGAAAGACATACTATAATGTTATCCTGTATGTAGGAGAACCATTACCAAAGTAACTCTTGATGTCTTGTTCCTTTATGGCACCAGGCGCTTGGTCAGCTATTAGTTTAGCAAGTCCATGTATTCCCATTGTGTAAGGTTAGAAGCTCCTCTAAAACGGAACTGTGGAAAACAGCACAATAACTGCTGTCAGGTACACTTACAACTAGTTTTTTCAGCCTTTGCATTAGACTAGCAGTTAGTAGTTGGTTATAGGTTGAATATGCGGCATGAATACAAAAAATGCATGTCCTGGCAAAACCTATTGTAGAGTCAGTGTTAAGTTAGCGATCGTTTCAAGAACATTAGCATCATAAACAAATCAAATGTCAAAAGCAGACGACAAGAAGTAGCTATCGGTGTACTTTAAAAGCGGATCCAAATAATAACAGCGTACATTTTATTGTTTAAACTACCTTGTGGATTAGCTGTAGCGGTTTGTCCACAAGCTTGGTGTCCTGCGTGAGTGTGTTTCGCGGGAAACTGAGCAGCAGGCATTATCTGTAGATGTGTCGAGCTGGACAAGGCCGCAGCTGATTGGCTAAAGAGAGCGACTGCTCTGCTCTGATTGGTTAGCGGTGTCTCCGAAGAAGAGCGGCTCAAATGTCAAAAATATTATTGTTTATTTTATTAAATTACTATTGGAGCTTGACGTAGTGGTTTTGGGTTAAATCAAAAGATGAACTGTTTTATGTAACTAGAGTGTGTCTCCTGTTTAGTTGGAGAAAGTGGTGCTTGAGATGATCCAGAGACTCTCCCAAAGTGGGAGATTCCTAAATTAAGCCCACTGTCTAAGCCAATGTGTTTAGATCCTATGTTTATATATTGTGTATATAATAATAAAAGATCGGTCCTTTGACAAGTAAGAATATATATATATATATATATATATATATATACATATAATAACATCTACATTGATAGACAAGAACGGTTTGTTGAAACATTATACTTGCCGTTCTTCAACAACATGTGAACACCAGACTTTCTCATCTCACTGAACAATGTCTATTATAATTATAAAGAAGTAAATTAGCTGGACATTTAGTGGCACATATGGTTAAATGTGGTGAAAACTAAGACGCCCTGAAATAAAGTAAAATGTTTAATAAACAATTAAAAGTGTGAACAAGGAAACTACACAAGGAAAAGTACAACGTCTGTATCGATAATGTACGTGCGACTGAACTGGTCTCGATACTAAACCGGAAGTAGCATGCAGCCATCTGATTGGCTGAGTCAGACAGAAGGAAATCCGGTCTGCAGAGTGAAATAATTTAGTCGCTCAGGTAGCTTTTCATACCCTCCAGATGTTGGATTTTAAAATCGACATTTATAAACAAGGTATTTTAACATTTGCCTAATTTAAGAAATATTACCAGCTGCTGATAAGTAACATCGGAAGTGTGTTTTATTTCTCCGCCTTCTCCGGGAAACTCAACCGATCCGTCGTTATTTTTATTTTTAAGGTGACGTGGAGTCAGAGCCTCTTGCAGAAAACGCCTCGGATGTCAATAGTGCTCGGTGTATTTTGGATGAATAGATGAATAGCAGCTCGGTACTTTGCCTCAAAAACTGCAACGATGATGTTTAGCTGTAAAGCAGTACACTGAGCCCCATTGTCGCCGCAGATCGGAGCCAGGAGGAGTCAGTGGGGCCTGGAGCAGACAGGCTGGTTTGATTGGGTCTGCAACATCAGGACTGAAGTTACCAAACAGGCGGACTGGTATGGCAGATATTTGTGTTAAAGGCAGTAGTTAGTCACGTCTGTAAAAGAAAATGTGATGGTTTTTTAAGAGATAAAATGTGACGTTTTGCTTTTTATTTGTGACCTTGCTGTTTTGAATCATGTTGTATTATAATTTAGTGACAGCTTGAGTTCATACAATTATTGTTATTTTAGTTCAAATGGGGAATGGTCAGCCAAGCTCCAAGCAACACATATATCACCATTTACAGTAAAGAAACTGTAACTACAAATTATGAATGTACATTTAAGTATCATTACTTTGGTGCTCTAATTGATGAGGGTCACAGTATTTAAAACATAAGACAGATATATGTTTAACCATGTTTGCATATTTTTTGTGAGAAACAAACAAATATCTCAGTCCTCTCTAATAGGGGGCTCAGACTAAGGCTTTTTTCAAAACGAATATCCAGAGAAAGCACAGGTTTTGCCTGTTTTACAAACCGGACTAACAAAATATCCATCTCTGCAACAGGGGTTATGCAGTGTGGAACAGGACACCCGCCAGGTGGCTGCCAGAGGACGATGGGCCTGCACTGCGTCTTGATCCTGTGCTTTTTCTCAAGCTGGGCAGTGGGGTACAAACAGGGTGACAACGTGACTCTCTATGTCAACAAAGTGGGCCCTTATCATAACCCTCAGGAGACATATCACTACTACACCCTGCCTGTTTGCAGGCCGGAAAAGGTCAGTGTTCGGTTTTACTGTGCATGAATGCACTGCTGCGATACACAGAGAGTGATGGGGTTTTTTTTTACACTCCATTGTGTTTGTCTAAAATGTATGACATTCCTTCTTCAGGTGCATCACAAGTCATTGAGTCTCGGAGAAGTGTTGGACGGGGACAGGATGGCAGAATCATTATATCATATACAGTTCAGGGAGAATGTGGAGAAAAAAGTTCTTTGCCAGCTCACTCTCTCAGAAAAGCAGGTACATATTCAGTCATATTTTAAGTTTCTATTGCTAAGATCAACAAAAAGGTAATGAAGTATATATCTTCAAATGTACAAATATTAGGCAGTTTTCTTAAAGCTTAAGTTTTATGTGTGACCCATTAAAAAACAGTAACAAATGTATTAATGCGTAATCACACAATTTGTAATTTTAAATGTGATGCATTTTCTTTTCTGTATTTTATTCATATATAAAGATATTTTGGGGTGCAGTGGCTCAGAACTGTTCATATTGTCGTTGTGTCTTTAGGCAAGCCACTTCACCCTCTTGCCTCCAGTGTCTGTGGCACTGGTGTATGAATGTGTGAGTATGTTTGGTGGTGGTCAGAGAGGCTGTAGGCACAGAATGGCTGCCACGTCTCTGTCAGTCTGCCCCAGGGCAGCTGTGGCTACAGATGTTTACCACCACCAGTGTGTGACTGTGGAGTGAATGAATAATGGACCCAATTGTGAAGTGCTTTGAGTGCCTTGAATAGCGCTATATAAATCTAATCCATTATTATTATCAAAATACCGTTCAAGACATTATATGATGATGTGATGTGTGCTTTATCATGAGTATGGATGTTTTGTCTATCTAAGGTGGACCAGCTTCGTGAGGCCATTGAGGAGCTGTACTACTTTGAGTTTGTTCTTGATGACATTCCAATCTGGGGATTTGTGGGATACTTAGAGGAGAGTGGCTTCTTGCCTCATAGCCACAAGGTGACCTTTTATCACAGTTGATTTTAACATTTGATGTTGAGATGTCTGGACTGTGTGACAGGTGTGTGTGTAAGATCAGGTTTTATCCTTAAATGTCAAGTTCAAGTTGCACCTAAACAAGACTTGTCAAGAAGTTCCTTACTTCAGATTACTTATTTCTTCATTGTCTGTTTTCTTTCAATTCCTTTGCCTTACACAGGTTGTTTTGTGGACACATCTTGATTTTAACATCGAGTACAATGGAGATTCTATAATATTTGCCAATGTCTCGGTTAAAGATGTCAAACCTGTACCTCTTGAGGAAGGAGCTGGGACAGGAGTAGGTGGAGTTGGGCTGGGTGGAGGGGGCCTCACTGTTACTCATACCTACAGTGTACACTGGTTTGAGTCCCCTTTACCCCATTCACGGCGTGCAGAGCGTCTCAGAGACTATTCATTCTTTCCCAAAACGCTGGAGATCCACTGGTTGTCCATCATTAACTCGCTGGTGCTGGTGGTGCTGTTGCTTGGCTTCGTCATCATTATACTTATGAGAGTTCTTAAGAACGACTTTGCCAGGTCAGTCAAGAAAACAACTCTGTTGACTGTGATTCTTTTATCTTAGTTTAGACAGAAGAAATATTGGCTATATCCAACTCAACATATGTCTTTTGCTATTTCTAACTGTTTCCTATCTTTTAACTTGTTGGGTGCAATATAATATAGTAAATAACTGCTTTTTGCAGATATAATGTTGAAGAGGAGGGAAGCTGTGATGACCTGGACCAGGGAGACAATGGCTGGAAGATCATACATACTGATGTTTTCAGGTTTCCCCCTTATAAAAGCCTTTTATGTGCCATACTGGGAGTTGGGGCACAGTTCCTTACTCTGGCCACTGGTGAGTGTTATTTTCAGCAATGAAATACACAAGTGACTTTTGATCTCTGTTCTGTCAAACCTTAGCACTACTAAACACAAATTAAAACTGTTAAAACAGCCAGTGCTTTTATTGCTCTTATGTTTTTGCAAATAGTAGGTAGCATCAAAGCATTTACTCTGCATTGCTGTGACCTACAGTAATAAGATCTAACGATGTGATCTCCATGCTAGTGATTTGCTTTGTATTAAGAGCCAGCATAGTATTGTAATTTGTTCTTAAATAAAACTTGAGACAATAAATGTTTATAATAATATGTACACCACAGGAATCATTGTGATGGCGCTACTGGGGATGTTTAATGTGCATCGGCATGGTGCCATCAACTCGGCTGCCATCGTGCTGTATGCTCTTACCAGCTGTGTGTCAGGCTATGTCTCATGCAGCTTCTACACACAGATAAATGGTCAGCGCTGGGTTTGGAACATCATCCTCACCTCTTCGCTTTTCTCTGGTGAGTCCACCTTGTGTTAAAAATTACTGAAGAACTGCTGAAAACTTGTGTCCCATTTGCACAGCTCCTCTCTTTCTGACATGGAGTGTGGTTAACTCTGTTCACTGGTGGAGTGGATCTACACAGGCTCTGCCAGCCACCACGGTGCTCCTTTTGCTCGGTGCCTGGGTGCTTGTTGGCTTCCCCCTCACTGTTATTGGAGGAATAGTGGGAAAGAATCGTGCAGGCAACTTTCAGGCACCATGTCGCACACGCAACATCCCTCGACAGATCCCTACACAGCCCTGGTACAAACATGCAGCTGTACATATGGCCATTGGCGGCTTTCTGCCATTCAGGTGAGGTTCAGTGTACAAAAAAGACAGTTGTTACAGTTGTAAATCATAAATAAACATTGGTTTGAATGTTTGATTAATTGCTGCGAAAGATTAAGTGATTAACACAATATTTTCTCACATGCATTTTACAACTGTGCAAATTGAATGTTTTTGTAAATTACTCTACATTTCTGATTACCATGACACTTTTCTACAAAATAATTTCTGATCTCTCCTACCCCACAGTGCCATCTCTGTTGAACTATACTACATCTTTGCCACAGTTTGGGGCAGAGAGCACTACACACTGTATGGGATCCTGCTGTGCGTCTTTGCCATCCTCATCTCAGTGGGAGCCTGCATCTCCGTGGCTCTCACGTACTTCCTCTTATCTGGCGAGGACTATCGCTGGTGGTGGCGAAGTGTCCTGAACACCGGCTCCACTGGCCTCTTTATTTTTGTTTACTCTGTTTTTTACTACAGAAATCGGTCCTCCATGAGTGGGCTCGTGCAGAGCACAGAGTTCTTTGGCTACTCTCTGCTCACAGCAATGGTCTTCTCTCTGATGCTGGGCAGTGTCTCATTCTGGGCTTCACTAGCATTTATTCGATACATCTATCGTAGCCTCAAAATGGACTAGAAATAAAATGTGCATTTACATTCACACTGTAACTCACATGGACAATCTGCGTTCTGCTCTCTTCTTCTTTAAGTCTGACAGCCAAATGCACACTCCTCTTATAAAGTTCATTGGGAGGAGAAAAAGGGGCCTTTTGTTAAAGTGCAGCTAATGAAAACTGTTACTGTCACTTTGTTGTGGATAAAGGGAAAGCTGGATCTCAATAAATCAATATTAATAATCAGACTTTAAATGGGCAGTGATGTACAAAGGGATAAATATTCTATGGAGCTAGTGAAGACTTAGTAACATTGGGTTTTAGCATAGTTTGCACCGGTTCTTTGTCATCTTTCAAAGCTTGACAGTTGTCATCTGGTTACCCACTAAGACAACTTAAACATACTGCAGTTTTAATGCAGTAGTATTGTAGTTTAACTCCCCTCCCCTAGAATGATCAGGTATTAGAATCCAGCCCGCCCTGTCACACATCACATGGCCCTGCAGCCTATTGGAGGGATGCCTTGTAGACTGACATGTTGCAAAATATTGGTGAAGGGAGCAATATCCTCATTGTATTCATGGTCAGCCACTGACCATTTTGTTTTGATGTAAATAGTCTTTTCAATAAAATGCTTTAATACAGTCTTGCCTAACCAGGTTTTTATTTTATTAATAGCCCATCAAGTAAGCACAAGTGCATGGTTCCAATTAGGTGCAACCCAGGAAATAACTAGGTGTTTCAAGTTTAACAAAAAAAAAAAAAAAAAACACAAAAAAGCTTGTGGTTTAACAGTGTTTGGTAACAAACTGGTGAAAGACAATAAGGTTTTGAGTGGAACTGTATTTATAGAAAGTGTTGAAATGTGCACACATCAGATTGGCCTTGGCATTCCCAAAAACCAAATGGTAAAAAGAATCTAACTTGAATCCATCTAGCACCACCAAGCGCAAGGAACACATCAACATTCATTAAATAGTTGCGTATAAAAATAAAACTTCATGATAAAAACTAGAATACTCTTGAACAGCAGTATGAACATACATATGACAGCATATGTACACCCGGCCAGACAAATAAAACCTATGTTATGTACAAACTACAGTCAGAAAATTCAAAAGAAACACAGCTGTCGCTCAACATTTACATAAAAGGATTCATGGCCGCCAGCTTTGACAGCCTTTACTGGCTGGGGCTTTGCACTATGACTGTACTGTGAGAGGCCCTGTTGTTGAGTTGCTCTCCTTCCTTGCTGAAACCTGCATCAAAGCCAGTGCCAAGACTCGGTGGATTAAATGCATTGGGATTATAGTCATAGTGGCTGACTTCTGAGGGCAGGGGCCAGCTAGGTGCCTGAGGCCTGCCTTGGACACCAGTTTGGGTGGAGCCTGACCACGAGGGATAACCAGCAGATCCAGCAGCACTGCCCATTGTAGCCAAGTAAAAAGCCAGATTCGGTGGTGCAGTCTTCTTGAAGGCTGCTTCCATGATGTGATGGTTGTAATGGTCTTTGAGTGGAGGTCTGGCCTCTCCCTGATACTAAAACAAACAGAGTGGTGGTTAATAAGATTACACTGCACATGCCAACTCAAGGTCTGTTCATAAAAGTACATCCACCTGTTTGACTCAACACCATTAAATTTCACTATGTTACATCGCGCCTTTAAGGCCACAACACAACTGTGGTAAGGCCTCCATTATGGATGTGTTAATTTATGTCCGAGCCACTGATTCTGTTCATAGCAAACAGAACTCTCAGGTCAGGACAAGAATAGATAATAGATAAACAGAAGGAAGCGTACTTACAGGCTGGATGTGTGACGAGAGGTTGGGGTAAATTGCTCCATGCCCTGAGTTGTCCTTGTTAATTGTATAACGCTCTGATGCCCAACTGTTGTCTTTCTGGTGTCTCCTTAGCTTCATCCTTCGGTTCTGAAACCACGTCTTTACCTACACACAGGATGCAAGTCGGTCTTTCAAAAACAAATCTAAATACCAACATTTACTTTTGAACTGTAAACAAGTCCTACCTGTTTGTATGTCAGCCCTGTAAGCTCTGCCAGGTTCTTCATTTCGGCTGGAGTGAGGTACCTTTGCACATTAAAGCGCTGAACAAGAGCATTCATCTGACTCTCTGAGAAAGCAGCTCGGACCTTTCCTTTAGGGTTAGTAGTGCTCTGACTCTTTGGGGCAATTAAAGGTGCATTTAGGGCAGTACTAGAGTTGTTGGTGCTCTCGCTGCCTAGAATACAGAAAGTTTGTGGCTCCTCTTTAATAAGGTCTTCATTAGCATCAGGGCTTCTGCTGCTAGTCTCATCATCAAGGTCTTTGTGAGCCCATGTCACAGGGTCGGCCTGAGGCAGACTTCCTTCTCCGCTGCTGCCAGAGCTCCATGAATCTGAAAGGCAAGACATATGGGTCTTCTGATTATTCTTTTGAGGAATCATTTTAAAATAATGGCTGTTTAGAATATTGAAAACTACTTTCTTATTTGTATAAGCACAAGCAGAAAAACGCATAGGGCTACATTTTAGAGCTCATCTTTTATCTTAGACCTTTTACTACTTTCAACTTGAAATGGCATTTAACACATATAGTTTTACATGTCGGCAAAGCCATGATATAAAGGGTTATATATAGCAGAAAAAAAGGACTGAATTTAGACAACATAGAGGTTAATTAAGGATGCGCATCAGCATAGAATGTTGTTGCAAGCTGTTCTCGCAATTTATCGCGAGATGTCGCCATAATCGCTTGGACAAAAATGTGGCGGGACATTTGAAATAAATATTAAACATTATGGATTTAAATCAAACATCATTGCCAATTTTGGACGAAAACTTACTGCTTTTTGGGCGCCTTGGAAAAAATGTAAGTATCACCAATGCCTCGAAGGAAGTAAAGAGTCGGCTTAAATGTGGTCTAAAGTGCTGTGGTCTAAAGTGCTGCGGAAACATGTGGCTGTACCTGGAGAAGTGTGCGGCTCCGAGTCGCTGGCGGAGTCGCTCCCAGCCCGTCTGCTCTCAATTTCCCGGGGTTGTCCGGACAGGAGCAGGCGGTTTGCTTGAGTATCCCCGAGGTAGACCAGCCCGGTGTCCTGGTAGTGGCCGTGGCCGCTGTAGGCCTGCGGCTCCGGGCTGTGAGGCGGGGACTGCTCTGGGCTCCCCTGGGCAGCAGCGGGAGTGTAGTAGGCCTGGGTCACACTGGAGGGATAACTGCTCAAATCTGTGAGTCCCGGCTCGGCCCAAGAGGACAAATTACCATGGCCCTGCTCTGACCCGGGTTGGTACATCAGACTGTAAGCGTAAGCATGATATGACGCGTTGTAATTGTAACTTATTTGCGCCTTCCAGTCTGCCATGTTGTGCAGGTCTGCGGGTTAAAATAAAAAAAGTAAAATAGCAACAACTACTTCAATTGTTATAAACTAAAGTCCCTGCGTTTATAAAACAACCCTGTAATGTTACATCGATAAAAAAATGCGACCCGACCTGCAAAGACAAATCCCAAAGAGCCAGTTGTTCAGAATCTTGGCGCAGCTCTCCATAGGCTGTTTATAAGAGGTGTGTGGGTGTGGTGTTCAGGTGGTGTCGCACATGGACCAATCTCTTCAGTCACCTTTCAGTATCAGGACCATCAGGCCTTCTCATTGGCTGGCAGAGGTTATTTTAAATATAAAGAAAACATTTACACATACTAGAGGAAGATTTTTATTGATTGAACATAAATGTATTGATAAATAAAAGTATTATGTGGTAAAAATTTTAAGAAAATTGATGACTCCCATAAAAACAAGACATAAATCATGCATAAGATTACAGAAAGCTTACATAAAAGCTCTTTAAACAGTAGACAAGACAACATGACACAGTTTAGCAAAAAAGGCTAAAGAGCATTCTTTGACCCCAAATTAAGACTCATCCTGTTTGATAAATACATGTTTAGTTGATTGAAGAAGCTGAATGAATTTAGTTTACAAATATACATACATATATACATAGACATTGTTGAGAGCGTCATATTATGTGAAATAAAGGGGATTTTCATTGAGCGATTACATTTTTACATTTTAAGTCCTGCAAATTATGTTTAATCATTCATTTATCGACAAATTTACCTGTGTGAAGCCTGTAACCAAAGACTACTTTCCAGCAGTTGTTGTTGTAGTTTAGTCACACAGTGAGGTAAAACATGTTGTCACAAACTTCTAACCACATTTGCAGTTCTTTTCAGAAAAATGAATCTCATTAGTGATCTGATGGTTGTTTGTGTTCTCTTCTTGTAGGCATTGAAGTGCTAATGATTCAGTTAGCAGTGAAATGGCAGGCATAATGGATACATTAGCATTTCTGCCCATCATAGACTGTTCAGGGTGTGTTTACCTCAGCCATGGCATACTTTGGCCCAGGGTGCATTAGCATTAGTAAGTGCTTGTGGAAAATTACTGCTCAGATTTTTGATAAGACAAACAATGTTAAAAATCTTTGCTCAAGAATAATGTGGTGAACAATACAGTTATTTTATATTATTAGTTAGTTTGCGAACGGTTGCTGATTACAAAACATGTCAACATTTTAAAGTCAGCCAAGTGCATTGTCAGTTGGTCAATGTTTTTATTTTACAAATTGAAGACATATACATATTCAGCTAAATGTGTTGCAGAGGTCTGTAAATAGGTATTTTTATGCAATAATTTGCATTCAGGTGATGTTTTATATTGAATATTATATTTAGGTGTGCTCTTATGTCCATTTGAAGGCATATGTCATTACTTCTACTGACAGTTGTCTCGCTTGTACATGTCTATGTCCATGCAATAATTCGTATTCAGTTTTGTATAGTTTTGTAGACGTCTGTATTAGATTTAGATACAGTCAGTGAGTCCTCCTGTCCAGTTGGAGGCGCTGTGCGTTGTTTCTGTCTCAGTGAGATGTAGGTCCCTTTAACTGAACTCACATGGAACTCTGGCCGGTTCTGGCCCGCGTGCTGCTAGCACAACGTTAACGGACCAGACCGGACCGAACCGAACCAGCACCAACAGCTTCAAACATAAACGACTTTCAGCGTAATTACAAACCAAGATAATAGCATTTAAGAAACTAGTCCATAAGCTCGATCTATAGGCACTGCTGCTGCTCTGCTAACTGATATTTGGACACCGGTTTGGAGAGACTCCGCTGAAGGACAACTCCTGGATCAAACTTTGGATTATTGGTTAGAAAACGGATAGTAGTAGCTCTGACGAGGCGAGATGACACAGGAACTTGAGCAGATACTTTTTCAGCTGACACAGCCTGACAATGATGTTATTCAGCAGGTAACACCTTAAGTACCTTTATTTCGACCAAGTTAAAAGAGTGGACTTGATCAGAATAACTATTTAATAAGTAATAAGTTATTTACTCACAATCTCAGAATTGTGTTAAAGCACTAGCTACAAATAACGGTCAACAGTTGACCAGCTCGGCTACCTAATCTAAAACATGCTCATTTGAATGGTCTTTGTGTGTGGTTATGTTTATCACCTCTTAGAGAAATAATATTAAGATGAAA